>CAJNOL010003833.1:0-19300 GCA_905250125.1 Rotaria sordida | reverse complement strand
TACTATAGATTGTAAAGATACCTGACGATGACCCTTAAGCAAGGTCGGAACGCATCGTGTGATGCTTTGAACTTCAACGCTTTTATATGTCACTCTTTTGTACAGAGTACGATTTACTATGGTTAATTCCACACCACTTCAAATTTCGAATGTATGGAATTCCTGGACTCATAGTTTGCAACTATCCATGATGAAGACTGTAAAAGTTTGCCCAAATGCGTTCTGGTGGCGTCTGCATACCCACGTTTTAAACTTCTCATCTATTATACAAACACACGTATGTGTACCTATACCCATCCCAGCAAGTTTGTGGAGAAAAGTCATGTATTTATTTAGTAAAAGGTGTGTTTTTAATGAAGATCAGGAAATGGCAAAAAATATCAATTTTACGAGTTCCTGATGAAAATAACAGTACAATGGTGGATGTCCAATGGTAATATTTCTTTTGATGCTAACTACACTCGTTGGTGAGAAGCGGTGTGTCAGAATCTTGTTGTTGTTCTACAACTAAATGGGATTTAATAAAGTTCGGTCTATACCAATCTGTATTCGTACGGGAAGCCTTGTAGATATTTTTCGCGAGCAGCACACAAACAGCACATAGAATGCCGACAGCGATGGCGGTATTGATAAGAAGGTTTCGTGACATAGTTTCACTTCTGAAAGCGAAAAAGTAGGCTAACATAAGAGCAAATAACAACAGTATTTGAATAACCGCCGTCCAAATGTAGTACCATGTTTTGCTTGTAATACACCTTGTTATGCGAAAATTGTAACGTATTATCATGATGGAGAGCAATGAGAGCATTTTATGCCACACGTAGATATTGGTAACCACCTCCAAAAGTTTGGTTTTATCTAGTAGATATGCTGCACATAGGATATCTTCAACATCAGCATTGTTCGTTGCATTTTGGAAGAGACAATAATTTGTTACATTGTACACATCATATTCTGATTGGTTAGTTGCTTGGTGTCTAACGCGGTCTTTCAAGTAACAGCTATATTGATTCGTTCTCTGACTAAAGTAATTAAAATAGTGTGCACATGTTTCACTGCTGAACTCTTCCCTTATTAATTTTCCTAATGCAAGTATCGCGATGAATGTTATTTGTAGTGGTACACTAAGAGTCAAATAACTAGAATAGAAAACAGTTTCATGAGCCGGTTTAATGAGAGCCTTCTGAACTCGTAGTCGCGTCATGTACGATGGTCGATGTTCATTTTGACTTGGTGTTTGATTGTTCAGTGTTCTTGAAGGAGTTTCATTTGAAGTAACTTCCTCGAATTTTTCACCTGCCAGTTTCAACGCAAAACGTTTCAGTTGATTGTGGGAGAATGAAGATTTGAGAATGGTTACAACGATAAACGTGAAAAAGAAGATACCATATGGCAGCCAGATAGTAAGATTCATAACCAAATTAATTGACAGAATTGATGGTTCATTGGTTCTGACGACAGTCATTTTTATATATTTCTGAAAAATCGTATAACAAAAAGCCTATGAAAAAGTATTACAATCAAAGCCAAGTTCGCTGCTAAGAATACATTCAGTTTCATTACATAGTGTGTTCGTAATTTAACGTCATCCGACATAGAATAAGCTGAGACAAATCAATAACGAATATCTGCCTGGACTCAGTCATATAATAGCATACTGTTTTTGATGTTAACACGGAGAAAAGTCTGTACGGCTAGCATGCAAGTAATCAGTATGCATCGAGAGCTTTAATGATTCAGGACGAAAAATTATGAGTCACACTGATCCTTTCACTATATCTTCAACTCTTATCAAGCTGTAGGAAAAATATTGAGTCTTTGGAATAGTCTTTTAATAGCATTTCAAAAACCAAAGTAGCCGAAAAACGGTATATTCATCATCATCTTAATTAATATATTAATTATACAGAACTTCCTTGATGATGATCTACTAATGATAACTGAAACACTTATGATAATGCTTTGACTCTCTGTTCTATGAACTCAAATGGGATAAGGTGTTTATACGTTATAGTTTAATGCACTCGAAAGCATAACTTTTTCTTGAAAATAATTGATTAATATCAATATTTCCGAGCGCTCACAATTTAGTTCTTTTATATGGATCTAAACTCTAAAAGATTCTTGGCATAGAACATAGAGAAATGAGAGAGAATAAAGATAAAACAGTACTTTGCTCTTTGACATTCACTTGTATCTTATTTATACGATGATACATTTCGCGTCAATAGTGATTCACCGTCCATTGTGGAAGTCAACATGATATAAACTTCCGAGGATCGAACTCGAAATGAAAACTTAGAAGACTAAGCTTTGGCGAAAAGCTTAGTATAATGATAAGGGATATTTTGAAAGAAAAACTTTTAAAAGCCTTAAGTATGAGATAATGGTATTTGCTCGTTGTCAACTGGACATGCATCAATTACAATCCCGACAGGTGATCCAAGTCTGAAATCGAGCAGATTCCAGGACCTGTTGGGTGCCCTATAGACCGGGTAACATAATATTCCTCCACTAAAAATTATCTACAGGTTTTTGTTCTATAGGTGTGAACTTTCAATTTTAATTATATACGTTAGACTCAGTTTTTATCTTATCGATGGATATCCAGTTAGAATGAGTCACCAGTCTATTTGGTTACTCATTTTGATAGGCATTCCATTGACTGATATTCACATTTACTTTACCATTCCAAATACAGTAAACAGTCTTGTGCCCCATTTTATGTAAATATGCTATAGATGTAATTGGACTTTAGTATTCTTATCATTTTCTACCGTCATGCTTTGCTTTTCTTCCTAGTCTTTGTTATCACAAAACAAAGAAGTTTACTTGTTGTTTTTATTCGAAAAAATAACTAAATTATATCAATAATTACCTGTATATGGATGTGAGTTAATATATAGAACTAACTGAGTATTTGTTTTATGTTTTTTTTTTCAGTCTGACAGATCATCTCTAATTACTGATGGCAGAGCTATTAATAGTCATGAAAGAGGAACAGTAATAGAATTCATCCACGTTCATTTTTATTTATTACTACTTACATTTATATTTCTAATTTAAGCCTCGTCCTTTTGCTGACATAACATTACCGGAAAAATATTTTTTCTCTGGTGCTGTATTAGCCATAGTGGCTACTGATGCTTTGACAATTGTTAACCTTTTTAATATTACATCAAGACATGAAGGTTTTGTCTATGCCATACTTCTTTTGATCTTAACAGTACTTTTGATAACATTTCTGTTTACTGGCATTTTATATCAACGTATTGGAGATATGCTGGCTTTCATAATTAGTGCTCTTATGCTTAGCATATATGTGTATGCACATTTCGGAATTCGATGGAGAGAATCTGATTGTAGAAATAAAAACATTCTCGTTGTACGTATTAAAATATATTTTAATATTTAATATATGTATTAATATTTGAAGGCTCGACTGACTATAGCAACCATTTGTGATTTATGTTTACTTGCATTTACAATTCATACATTTCCACCCTATTGCAAGAATCGCTTGGCCAGATTGTATTTTCATCATTCTATAGAATTATAAATAATTACCTTGACATGTTTTCATAGATATTACGCTTATACCAACGATCGCCGTCCATTTACAGTTTACACTACATTTCAGCTTTTAGCGCGGATCAATACAATGTTTTTCGTAAGTTTTAATGAAGTAGATGCTTTATCGAAAAGAATAAGCACATCACTAAAACTTTTGAAATTGCACAGCAACTACGAAACCTAAAATGGTTCTTTCCGTGGGTGCACGAGGAAAGATAATACTACAAAATCATTATAACATTGTGGGAGAAAAACACTTTCATATGATAAATGATAAACCATTCAGGTCCTTGACGAACTCTTAATGTTTTGATAGCAACATTCCGTCTTTGATCGCGAGAAGCATCATTTTAGGTTTCATAGCTCCTGTAGAATTTCACAGGGGTTTGTACAATATGTGTTTTTCGAGATGTATGAGCTATGTTTTTGTGTAGATTTCATTATTACTGCTCAATTTATACAATTTTAATGAATTTGAAAAACTCGATACAATATTTCTTGCCTTTGGTATCCCATTGGCACTGCTTTGGTTAGTTTTAGGTGTTGTGATGGTAAGATATATGTTTTGTTTGTCTTTCTATTAATCATCAACGGAAAATGAAAAATGTGACAGCTTTTATTTTTTTTTCGCATATTCTAGGTTCGTGTTGAGAACTGTATAATGGCTGTTTTTTTCTTTATTATTTCGTTACTTCAACCTGCATTCATGATTTACGCTTTTATTACTGTAAGTTTTTTCTTATGTTTTCATCAACAAGAAAAACATACTTAAAGAGGTAAATAGGCCTTGAAGTATTCACCAATACCAACAACAACAATATCATCAAGAACAACAAAATTATTAACAACAATGATCAGTATGCAACCACTATCAAAGTCCATAGTACCCATACTTACAGGACTTTACATATGCCTAATATTAAATTGTCTTAGTTTTCTATTTACTATGGTGTTTGCTCTTTGGTGTGTCTACAATTTTGGGAAAGGTCTTAAAGAAAGAGCATTTCAGACTAGAATCGATCAATGGCTTCAAAAATGTTGCTCCAAAATTGAATGCTATTCAGCAAACTATTAATTTTAAAATATTTTATTTTCAACAAACAAGATTTCATCTCTATTTTTTGTATTTTTTTTTATGTTGTTATAATGAAAGGAATTCATTTGAATGATTTACTTGATTATGAATACATTCATAGCCAAGAATAATATGACATTTCATATAGACGATTTGTAATATGGTTTTCGTTTTTATTCTACATAGATACACTAACGTTTACGTTTGTTTCACGGCAAAAGAAAATGATACCAACAATGGGAGTCGGTTTGATTTCTTCTTATCCACTAGGTCCTCATTGTGCTCTTCAGATTGTATACTTTACTCATCGTACCGCAATAGGAAATGCTGTGAATATCAGCAGAAACAATGATCTATGTTGATTTGCTTGAAAGATCTAATCAGATGCTTTGGAATTTACTTTCCGGTTGGGTATCACCAAGAATACCGGTAATCTCAAACGGTTTGCTATACAAGGTTAAAAGTAAATTTATAGCAAAGAAAGATAATAAATTTAAATCTTCCATTTTCATAAACTAAGTGTCACGTTTTTGTATGGTACGGTTTATACAGGTTTATAGTTATGGTCAGTCAACAAAGGGCTATTGGAATTCATTCTTTCTAGCGGACCATTTATCTCTTGTAGATTTATCCCTTTTATAGTATTGCAGCGTACGCACATTGACACTAATAACTTTAGATCTCACAACTCTCACCCACATTCTCATAAATACTGTCAATCACATCATAGATGCACGAAGCAACCGTATGGTACCTGTATCGATCCGGTTAGTTATTTATTAGTAAGTTTCAATTAAATCCCAAAACCAACAGTCCTCGTATCTGCCACAATTAACCGTTATTAACTTTTTCCTAATCCGCATTAGTTTATTATTTAGTGTCAGTTTCTCATGTTATTATAAATTGTAAACATGTCTGATATGTTGCTTTCGTCGCAATGAAATTTAGTATATTACTGTTAAGCTCTAGTATGTTTAACAAAAGATACATGGATAGTAAGCAAGGGCAAAGCCAATGACGCCAGCTGCTCCGCAACCACCTCACTCATGGATACTCTGAAATTCAAGGGGGAAACCATTTACTTTAGTACTCTCATACTCGATGAAGTCCGTATACTTATATAATACTTCACGAACTTCAACAAACTTTCGATGAAGTTAAAGTAATATTAAATTTAATGAATAAATGGCTCCTTTGCCAACTAGAATAAGACATTGCTTCTGTTATGCCACACAATGATATCATGTAGTGTTGTGTTTTAATAATTATTTTTAGCTTTTCAAATGAAACGATTATACAAAGTTTAAAGAGAAAAAGTAATAGAAAAAAGATTCCTAGAAAAGTAACTTGTTTTTTTTTTATGTACTACTTCTGCATAACATGAATAATACGATCGTTTGATAATATAGCTTTTTCTTCGGTTAAAATCCAACAAGCAGTCTGTTTGTGAACAAACTTTTTTTTACCATTGATTTCGACTACAAAATATGATTCTGCGAAATCCGGTCGAATTGTATCAAACACTCGTATTCCTTTTAAAGCAGCTCCCTGTAAATCAAATAATCTTTTATTTGAATATAGATTTACTGAATCATGTTGTTCGCATTCGACGCTATCTACTGAGTTGAATAGTTCTTCTGGTTCTTCGAATAATTCCGAAAAATCGTTCTTGCTTGCTCTTGTTTTCAGAACTGCTTGAACGCAATCATTCAGTTGATTCATATTTTTAATATTCCTTTTCTCAAGAATTCCGTTTATTTGAAAACTGCTTAATAAACTAACTGCGTCTGTAAAAGCTTGGGACACTATTTTTTCGATAATTTCGATGTTGAGTGAATCACAGTCTAATGTTACTTGCCGTGGTTTTTTCAATCTACTTCCTTCTTTATGATGCTCAGGGAAACGAAGAATGCAGTCATTTGGACAAAATTCGCTTTCAGTTTTGATTTTCTGTAAGATAGATAACTTTTGAGCACGACTAAGAAATTCTTGTATACTGAAGTTTACGACAGAGGAGAAGGCGCCCGACATTGAACGTGCTGATCGAAATACTCCTTCACACGCGTATAGGATTGTTGAAAATAGAGGTGTAAGTCGAAGGGTCAAACGGTAGCAACTATTTTAGTGGTCCAGTTTTTCTCCATAGCGATGGCGGTTACTATAGTTTCTCTCTATCTGTACCGGCGGCCGTATTGGTAGCAAAAAAGAAAAAGAACCGCATGTGTTCCTAAAAGGCGGGAAAATGACCGATCGCATAGTTCTCGATGCCAATGACGGCAGTATATTATACTATACTGCAAAATTTTCGATCTTGGCGACGGTACAACACTTGAGCTAACTGTTTGATAGCCGCACCGGCTAAAATATGCGGAAAACTATTTTTGATTCCGTGGCGGCGGCGGCACAGCTAGATGGCTCACGCTTCTAGTTGAAAATAGTTTGCAAGTGCCTGATGTTGATGCCCATCCTAAAATCCACGAATCATATAATTTTCCATCTCAAAGACAACAGGGTAACATGTCATTGTAACATGAAGTTTTACGTACGAATAGGTAGCATAATCATCATGGTACATAAAAAGCTTTAGTCCGATTAGCTTATTCTTCTTGAATTATTCTGCAATTGAAAAAACTTTTCTATGAAACATTCAGCTTATTCTAAGATCTGTTTAAAGTGTGCAAATTCAGACGTCAAGTCAATCATGCGATTTTTCTCATGAGTATACAAAAGATGATCAGCATAGATCATATTATAGCTTTTATCAAGGAATGCTGCTCGTAAATAATCAGCATTTGTGTGCCTCAAACAGAAGCTTGGTAGAGACAACAGATACTGAAAATTTCATACTTTTCGGAAGAAACTTTCTTCAAGCATAATACATATCACATGCCGTTATCTGCTTGCAATTGTTAAAGGTGTACCGCCCTGAAATATTCTTTAGTGTGGATGCACTATGGCAATGAAAAAAAAAAGAGTTAGTGATATCTATATTTACAAAATACTTGTTTCGTAGGTAATCTGATCACTACGGTAAATATGTGTTGGAAACATTTCATGACCAGTGCAGATATTTACTCAAGTATCGTGTGTATGATGAGTTATTAGATAAGTACCGAGATAAAATCCTTGTGACTAATCATTGACTACAGAACAACAAATACATGTCCTTCCAAACAAGTAGAGAAACGACAGTCTCATCAAACAGGCTCCCTCATGTGTCCCTTGTTGACAAAAGATAAAACAAGAAATTAGTAACACTATAAGTGCAGAATATCGATGTGACTGTTGTTTTAAACTTCTCAAGTGCAGCGATATCAACATTTCGTGGGAAAAAACCCAGACACAAATTTATCGAAGGCAGTGTTCATCATCACGATCTCTATAGCCAGGAACACCATAAGTCGATAACAACGTGTATCTATTTCATGTAATAAAGCCACCGCTCATAAACGCTTCTTAGAATGCGAGTAGATGCATGAATACGGGTTTCTTCAGTGAATTGAAATAGATGGCTCTTTTAGAATTTTTCTGCACGAAATCAAATAAACGAGTTCATGAAAAGAAGTGTCCCATGATATCCACAAAGAAGCATAGTGCGAAAAGAAAACCCACAGTGATCCTTAGAAATAAAACAATACGGATGTATTATTCCACACCCACACCCAGGCGTAAATATCATGAAATATAATAGTAATTGAAAAATTCTCAATCAATACATAAGTTCCGAAAGAATAAGCCCTGGTAGGCTTTCCTCGCAAAATGTGGATATAGTGCAAATGAGTGTATCTAGGCGCTGTATGCTGCGAGAAGCTTCGATGCATCAATGTCCCAACAATACCAACATGCTAAATATCAATCTTCTTTCAAACTAATACGGCTACGGACATTGAGGTTGTCATTAACAATGATACTTCCAGTAACACGACGGTCATCTCCTCTTATAACGACATCGAAGGGAACCACATACAAAATATGTTTGTATATGCTATGCAGCAGACATCATAGTAAATTCGCTGAACCTGACAGCCTACGCAAGTCTTCAAGCAATTTCACCATCGGAATTCGTGACGCTTGAAAACAAAGATAGCTCATCCGCGTCTCAGTTTTTTTTCACTTTGAATATTCTATAAGTTTATGCGTGACTATGACTTACCTAATCATTTGAAGAAAGGATTTTAGAATATAACATTTATCTCTCTTTTTGATCAATCAGAAAACAGCTTAGGTGCATATTAGATGAATGGCTACTGTCAAGTAGAAAAATTTCTCCAACATATTTTCCCATTATCTTCCTGATGTGTTGTTAAAGGATGCGAGTGGAAGTGTAGCAAGAAAGTTACGATTCACTCTAGTTTGATCAAAGATCTTGGCATGGATGTGTTTGAGTTTGATATTTATGTAGTTTTTCTCTTTGACCATCCAATCCGGTATCGACAGTTATATCTGTCTTTCTTTTGTGAATAAAAAAAATTTCTTGTACAAAAAGATAAAATAGCAGAATGTTCACATATTTCATTTGGTAGAATGATTTATTTTCAATTCAGAGAAAGTTCTTATGATATTTACTTTATGTATCGGAATGCTTTAAAAATTCTTTATCCGATTCTTCCCGAAGTGGGTAGCATTCACTGGGGAGGTGTATTTTGTTTTCGAAAAGCTTTCCTCATTTACCAGTTACGGTAAAATTAAATGATGTTCGAATTTCGCTGAAATATAACAATACATGTAAGGCTTTTCAGAAATACGGTAATCTCATATGGAAACTCAGTGATTTACCTAAAATATTCGTTCGAGCCGATCAAGGCTGTCCTCATTTCAAGAAACAAAACTGTCCATATCACCAACAGTTGCAATAAGCATTGTGACAGAACATTTATTAAAACGCATCATGTTAACATGACAACTATCGGTAGGAGTATTGGTTACTTCCATGACGCCGATGATACAGTCGAAAGCCGTGATGGCACCATATCAGATTTTGTTTGTGTTATAAGCCACAACACCTTGAAAGAAATTGTGATTACTTTATCGTATTATCATTTTGAATGAAGTCCGACGAGTAGTGACGTTTACATACAATCTTATTGATAAAATTCGATTTAATTACTGCTACCGGATGTAAGCCTATTTGTACAAAGTACATTGCCACCAAATGTATCTCCAAGCATCTGTTGGGCACGAACGTACTTTGTACATAATAAATAACACAGTGGCGTGAACGGGTATTTAGAACGAAGAATCTTATGATGGGTTAAGTGAGGGAATGATTAAAACTAAAACAATGCTATGTATATGCATACATCACATAGACATGTTGTACCTGTTGCAATATACGAATACTACTATTCTATTCACATACGACCAAATTTACTTCAATTCTCTTCATTAGGCATACAGACTTCGAGTTTTTTCAAAGTACTCGATGAACCATCACTATTTTAAGGTTTTTCGGATTTTTTGTGTCGGCGTTGAAAAGAATTCAAAAAAAACTAGAGGACGGTCTATGGTACGGTTTTTCGTAGGTCATTTCAGTATCGAGTTATTGGCGTTTCTGTTTTTGAATTAGGAATCATTAAGTCATTAGGGACACGTGTGGATGGAAAATTCTTTTTGTGAATTTTTTTACAGTATATTTCAATGTTTTCTGACGTGGCGAATCATATTTTATGGCTTGTGTTTCGTGGTAGTTAATGGCGTACATGGTCACGTGCATGACTGCCTACGGGATCTCTACGGGTTGATGGCATTTTGTGGTATTGTTTCGAGGCTTTTGCTGACTGGTTCAGTATTCCTGCAGAGAATTTTTGTGCACGGACCGAAGTAGCTTCAGTTCTGATCAGTAGATGATTATTTTTTTGACACTTGTTTGCTGGATGTGTTTTCGGGCTGTATGTAGATGGATTTTCGTTTCGTTTTATGTATAGCTTTACGACTGAAATTGTTTTGCGATATGGTACTGTTGATTGTGATTAGGCTATTCTGTATGCTTCTCTCATTGCTTTTGTGTTGGTTTTCACTTATTGACTATACGGAAGATTGCGTTACTGATGAAGGAAGTTTGTGATTACTGAAATTTGGCTATGTAGTGTTTGCTAAAAGGAAGAATGGTTATAGATAGATTTTGTATATTTGAGGACGATCGGTTGTTTGAATCATATGCGGTAACAGAATGCTCATTATGGGCTTCTGTAGGTGTCCGTTCCCATGCTGAACAAAATATCAAGGGAATGAAACAATGCACTTGTTCTAGTATTGATGGAGTGGGTCATGTCTGCCTGTAGTTCGTTAGGAAATAAAAACGGATTTCAAAGCTACAAAGATGTTTAATTCGTTTCGATACAATGGACTTCTGTTGAGAAGATTTGTCCTTTAGACGGTGTGTGGAAATCATTTGATAAGAGAAAATGTGAGCGAATGTATTGCAGTATCTGAAACGTTTTGTATGCTTTTTGAAGGCATCATCGAAAGTCATAAAATCTATGATTTAAGAGTGCTGTGCAATTGAGAATATTAAGCGTGAGCTACAAATATGTATATAGATACGATATATAATTGTGTTTATTCAAATATAGATGCCGCACAGATAATAACAACTTCTTACCGAGCTTCCAATAAATTTCTCCATCGCATCAATTCAAATGCACGAATCATGTTCCTGTTGAGATGTTAGACACTGTCTCTTACCTGATCAACCAAGTGGAAAACAAGAAGATACAAGCCTAGGTATAGAGCTCACAGTTGCGAAGTGAATTTAATCAGAACATCTAATATTGAGTGAAATTTCAATTTCCATCTTCAATTTTTGGCTTTCAACTCAGATTTGAACATTTAAACCTGCAACACAAAAACAAATCACTTCTAATAAGAACTCACACATGCATATCTTAACAGCGGCTGAGGGTGCGACAAGAAGGGTTTCCCCACTCACAAACAAAACATAAGATATACTTTATGCACTCTCACCAATCGTATCAGGTGTGAGTACCACGAGAGAAGTTCACTAAGTTGAGAAGAACATTAGATTTTACACATAAAGCTTGCAAACAACATTATTTACCATGAAAATTTGACAAAGCTTCTACTCAGGCAAAATATAACTTATAACTAAAAGGACATCAATAAAATCCTAGATAGATATCTGTAAATTTTAAACCAATATGTACTTCGAAGATTTCGTTCACTTGATAGCTTCAATAGTAAATCGGAAACGTCAATTTTAAAAGAGACATCATATATTTTAACCACAATACGACCCCTTACACACTACTCAATTGATCTGTCTCTGGATAGACAAGAAACCAGCCGTGTGATGCTATGAATTTCAACACTTTTGTATTCAACTATTTCAATAGAAGACAATCAATCTAACCTTGAACTGATTCTTTTGTCAAAAACAATTCAATCAACCTATAGTTTTCAGGTATCCCATAAATTATATTGAACAAGATCAGAAAGTGTCGTGTAATCCTCTCAATCTTAGAAAATTCTTCTATAAAAACATACCATGATCAATCAATATTATGAGATTGAATATTTTCTAATTTGAACAAAACGTTACCGAATGAAATGTTTTCCCATATCGACGAGACGCCGACATACATGACAGAGATGTCGAACAATGCTGTGATGATTATCCGTTCATAAGCTACTGTATATGTAACTATGTGATTAGTGAAGTTCATCTCTCAATAGGAATAGGGCAGATAGAACGTCCTAGATGTCGCTAGTATCCAGTGACCACTACCCATTCACCGATTTCTTTCTCAGTAGTCATTTCAATATATATAACCGAATCGATACATGTAGATATGTGATATTCGTATCACATGGAATTCTGCTGCAATTGTTTGCAGCCTAAACCAGACGATGAGACTTAAGGTCAAGTCTTTAATCGTTCTGGTTCAATGTATCACTACTGTTGGTGATGAATTTTTTATAATTTTCCTTCCATCTGAAGCAGGATATGGTCTAACATTTTATAGAAACACTGGCCTTTACACAACTTCAAATGACCTTAAGAAAAGTCGTAACACCCACTATTCTTATTATGTATGATCACTTTTATACAATCTTGTACGATACATTTCCTTAAGAGAAGAAACAATCCATCAAACTTACATTTCTGGCATTAGTTGTACGTAGAACTTATAATTACATTAGCCACACGTAAAGAATACAAACACGCTATTACAACCACATTCACTCACTCACTCACACACACACACACTTGAAGGAGCACTTTTTATAGTTAACATCAATTGAAATCGAAACTCAGATAAAACAAAACTCTTAATTAAAAGTAGATCCACAACAACGTAGAGACACAGTTACAAACTTTCACAATATGTTAACTACAAACACTTATTTCATCAAACGTCTTCAACGGAGAAGCGAAAACATCTACTTCAAAAGAACTTAACATATACTTTTCACATATTAAGAACTATGCCACCCTACCCAATTCCTATCTTTCTGAAAGGACAAGAAGGTGGACGCATGACGCTTTGAATTTATAATCTTATCTTCCACATATTAAGTTATTACATAGGAATCATTACGAATGGACTCTTTAGCGCTCAATTTTATTGAGTTGGTGTTGATTCTATCATGAATAATAAATTTTCAATATACCTGTAGAATCTCTTAAGCAAGGACCAAACTAGTCCTCCGTTACTTTGAATCTAAAATCTTATCTTCCCAATATTAACTTATTCCAGTGTTCCTACTTGTTTTAATCAAATAGATATTAGCTGTCATACTTTGATTCAAGTTTTTTCACTTTGGATCTCTTAAACTGATACTTGTGCCACTTGATAAGATTTAAATTTCAGCAAGATCGAAATATCAATGGTATCGTGGTAGCTATAACACACACTCCACTCACGCCTGTAATTGTTCTTTGTTACAATTAATGTATCAGTCTTTTCAATATCTTCGTATGTTAACATATCTTAATATTCAATATATTTCCAAATATAATAGATCATCATAGAATACTGATAATATTGACCAACATGATGCTATTCATCGAGAAAAATTAATTATTTGCAAATTTAAAAATGATTTTCAAAATTTTGCTATCTTTGTTTAACAAATACCAAATTTAAAAAGTTTATTAATATCTACGAGTAATAATACAACCATAACTTATGCTTTGCATTGGGAACGATGGATTCAATCTTCATTACCGAAACAATGTAATTTCAAATTCAAATTCGACTTCAAAAAAGAGAATAAATAATATTGAGATATATTTGGAATGGATGATCTTTTTTCTCAGTAAATTTTATATTCAACAGCATCATTGGTATACTCATGTACTATCAGAACAATCTTCAGTATGCATTTATACAATACCTTATTTATCAAATATATGTGAAATGATATCAATAATATTTTAAATGGTAACTTTTTTATGTAATCAGTAATATTAATATATGAATTTCATTGTCTATTTAGTGATATATTAATATATAAAATCAATCATCAACTAAACGTCGAGTTATTCAATATTATGTTCACAAAAAGACACTATAAAATTAACCGTCAACTAAATGTAGAGTTGGTCAATATCACACATAAGAATTACTGACAGATATCAATTGGCATATTACTTCTTTAGAATTATTTTAATTTAAGAATTTGTTGTCTGCTTGTTAAACTGATTTTCAAATTTATTTTTAATTATTATTAATAAAATTACGATTGAACTCTTCTTTTACAAATATATGAGTAGCGACTTTCATTAAATAATATTTTTCTATCTATATCTTCAAAAACAAATAAGTGATATTATAAGACACATACATATATGTATGGATAAAGCCATCTGATGAGTCCCTTAAGCAAGGCCGAAACACGTGTCACGGTGGCTTTTCACACTTCTGATGTCTTTGGAAAATTTTGTTTGTTAACATTTTCTCGCTTTTCTACAAAAGACTTCTCGAATTTGTTTTTTATTGATTGTTTCGAGAGAGAGAAAGAGAGAGAGAGAGAGAGAGAGAGAGAGAGAGAGAGAGACATAAAATAGTGGAAGCAGTAAGTATTCAATCAGGCACCAGGAAGTTTTCCCAATGAAACTCCCTTCTTGGCACCCACAGTATTGCGATATGTGCGAGAGATCCAGCGGGCATCGTGTACCGTGATGAATGTAGAAAAAATCAAAAGTGAACGTTTACTCGAAAGCAATTTGGAAAGAGTGCAACAAGTGTTCGATCAATGGTAAGCATCTCATAATGTGCAATCGAAATTTTTGCAATTTATGCCTTTTTTTATTTATCATTGAGCACCAGAAAACGAAAAATACTTGCAAAACTTTTTGTACATTCAAACGTTTTTCCCGCAATTCTTTTGCTACGGGAAAAAATAATTTTTTTGTATGTATGTGCTTACTAACATTGCTTAGTAGGTAAAAACGCACGTTTTCATAATGTTATTTCATTGTACATTGAATAATTCTGTGAAATGGTAATCAATTAAATTTGAACAAATCTCAATCGACTAGCCCCTCTCTCATGAATATTTTTCCTAGCAAACATTTTTTCCTAAGAACTTGTCTTCATGGTACAAAATAGTGATTTTCTACGGCTAATCCCCTATTTTGCTGAAAAAAATTTGGAGAATTCGACAATTTAAAGTATTTTGTGTTGATTTAAACTTGAATTTGTTTTCATGTTTAGAACCTCTACACTCTCTAGGGAAAATCTTTAATATTTCAACGCCGGATCTTTGACAGATATGACCAGGATTCTGCAAGGATTCGCTATTTTTTCCTGAGGAAACGACAAATCCTGAAAGAAATGTGTAGCCATGAAATTATAGGATCGTTACAAGATTCAAAACAAGATTTTCAAGGATTTTGACAAGTTTATCCTTGCTTATGACTCAGGATTAACCCAGAAAATAGGTAAATCCTGAAAGAAGTATGTAGCCAGGGAAGTTCAAGATCCTGTCAGGATTTAAAACAAGATCATTGAGGATCTTGACAAGTTTCCCATTGTTTTTAGAGAAGGATTAAGCCAGGAAACGGATGAACCTTGAAAAAAGTATGTAGCCAGGAAATTATAGGATCTTGTTAAGATTCAAAATAAGTTCTTCTAAGTCCTGACCAGTTTATAATTATTTTTCAAATCAAGAATGATTCAAGAAATCACTGCGACCTGAAAGAAGTGTGTAGCCATGAAATTGTAGGATCCTGACAGAATCTCAATAATTCAAAAACAAAAACAAAGGATTCCTGATACTAACTTCTAGGATTCAGCTTGGTTCCCTTTAAAATATCATCAAGTTTCTTGATAAGATCGTTCAGGAATCACTCTAGGTTTCCTTACGGACTTCGTCACACTCCTTGACAGGATCTTCGTAGGATTGTACTAGGTTTGTTTCAGGATGTTACCAGTTTCTTGACAGGATCTTTGGAGGATTTCTAAATAGAATAGAAGATAAACGAACATATAGAGTATCGATCTCTAGACCTTCAGTATATATACCGATCAGCTTACCGAGCTGGATGTGTCATGTCATTCTATATCATTTCTATGTTCAAAATCTTAATTTGTCAATTCAAACTAAATTTCTTTTTTAATTCGATATAAATCAAAATCATTTTGGAAAATTTCTGGAAATATTGTATCATGTGATATATTTTCTCTAGGGAAATTTTATACAATCTTTCAAAAATTTAGATTTGACTTTTAAAATATTTTTTAGAATGTTTTAAATTACGACTGAATGTGAAAAATATTTTTTAAAATTATTTAAAACCGCAATTCTACTTAAAAATCAAGTTTGAAATTTTTTCCGAATATAATCAAACATAAAATCAGCGTTTAATGAAAAATTTTCGGCTAATTTAAATTATCTAATTATAGAAAAAAACAATTTTACAATGAGTAAATCCGAAGTAATACTTTCATTCTATAATGTATATATATATTTTTGATGAGTAGAAAAGAAGTCATTTGTATAGTTCAAATCTGACAGTAGTATTTACATCAACTTGAAATAGATTTTAGGATTTTTTAAAAGACTTTCAAGATTTTTCTCTATTTTTTGATTGAAGGTATAAACTAATATCAGAGTAAAAATATCAGTAGATTGTCATTCATAATAATTTTGCCTTTTTTTGAATAAAATAAACATGAGAATATCTTGAAAAATACTACGATTTATTTCTGTTAAATATCTGCTTAATTTGATCTTGTAATTCTATTGCAGTCTATAAGTAGATAAATCTTTGAAGGATTCTGATATGAACCTAATTAAAAACATGACGAAATCGTTTCACTCATTCTTGCTAGTTTCCTAACAAGAGCGTGAAAATTAAACTTTGAACAGCTTCTGGATATAAAACTGAAAAGATCTTAACAAGTTCCTTCTATTTTCTTACCAAGATCCTGATCATACTTGTATTTTTCAAGCATTCAAGTTGTGCGGTCTTGGACAGTTCCGCTTAGAATCTTGATCAAACTTTCACAGGATTGTTTAGTTGGGCATTTTGTCTCCCTTTACTTAATTCTTGGTAGAATCCTTCTCTTGTACAAACTATAGTTCTTGATAAGATTGACTTATTTGGATCCAGCACGGATCTTGACTCAAATTTTATGAAATCTTGACGAAATCCTCAGTATAATATACGTCAGATTTCTGAGTAGGATGAACTGTAGATCTTAGCAGGATCTTGTTAAAATAATTCAGAAAAAAATCTAAGCAAGAACTTGAACAAATTCTAATGAAAATCCTGAGCTGAATCTGACAGGATCGTTGAGATTTATGATTCTGCAAATTCCTTCAGAGTTTTCTCAAGAAACAGGCACGCATATATGAACTAAACAGTAGCCTTGAAAGATCTGTATTAAATCTTGACATTTTCTTATTAGAATGTTAATTATGGTTGAGATTGTAGTGAAAGATTTGAACAAGAATATTCTAAAAAAGATCTTATCAAGATCCTGGTCAAAGCTTAACAGGATTAGTCTATGTCATATTCTGACTAATCTTGTTATTTTCCTGTCAAGATAGTCGTCTAATATGGCTATCATTCCTGATAGGTTCCTGACATATAGATTTCATGTATATATTGAAGAGAACCTAATAAAATCTTGACAGAATCCCCTCTCATAATCTTGAATGGATCCTTGATAGAACCTTAAGTCAATCCTGAAAGGATCTTGTATTCTCAATTCAGACAAGTATTTGAGCAAGCACTTGAGGAAATCCTCAGTAGGGTCCTGTTTTACCTTTAAAGCTTCTGGGATCAGGAATTACTAGGATTCAAAATAGGATCCGGAATAAAACTTGATATGATTCTTGAAATTTAGGATTGTGAAAGATTCTCCCAGGGTTTCTCAAGGAATGAGCAGGTTTGAGACTAGGACTAGTACTTAGACCATTTGATAAGATTTTGAGTGAGTAACATCGAAATACAAACGGTATTATGGTAGGTATATCATACCTACACTCTTGATCTCTGAATTCTACAATTGATATTGCTACATTCATTGAATAATATGAATTTTTTCAAGTTATTCCCACAGAAGTCTAATTATTGAGATGAAATCTAGATTATGGTAGTTATTCTGAGTATAACCTTTCTATATCTTGAATCTGATTGGTTGTTCTAAGGGACGACTACTCATTCACCGATTTATTTCTCAGAAACAATTTCAATATATATAGCTCGCGCTGACATACATCATTGTGGTATTTGTATCACATGGAATTCTACTGCAATTGTTTGCAACATGAACCAAACGATGAGACTTAAAGTCAAGTCAAAACTCGTTCTGGTACTCTGTATCACCACTGCCGGTGAACATCTTTTACATTTTTGTTTTCGATCCTATGCAAGATAAATTCTAACAGTGAATATCAGCAAAGCGTCTGATGCGGCCCATAAGCAGGGAAGAAACCCCTATCGTATGGTGCTTTCTTCAGTCTCTTTTTATCTATTCTTTTTACTTGTAATAGAACTAAAAATTATACATATATGTAAAACTTGAAACTCAAATTCAACTAAGTTTTTAACTTTCCAGTTTCAAGTGAGTTTTCAACGTTCAGTTTTCAAGCGTCAACTTTCAAGTTTTTCGGCGTTCCGAAAGGAACAAGTCACGCATAAACTCATGTACACATTATCGTAACTGCTATGGGTGCCGCGAAGGAAGTTCGGAGAGGAAGGACTCACATACAAACTTGTAAAGTTGAAGGTTGCAAACTCAATTGAAACTTACAACGTGAAAGTTGAAACATCAAATGTCACAGTTCAAAATTCCCTTCAAACTTGACAAGTCAATTGAATTCAAGTTTCAGCGTTGCCATTACTCAAACATTACTGCTCAAGAAATTATTCTTCCATTCCGAATAATTATTATAATTTGCAACATAAAAGATATATCTTGTTTTAGATTTTCTCTTTCAAAAATTCAGAACAGATAAGCCATTCGACGAGTCCCTTAAGCAAGATCGAAACACGTGTCATAGTAGCTTGACATTTTGGATTTTAGTAGTACGAATTGATCCATACGTTCTTCAGAATTGGAGAGTTTTGGATACATGTACTATAGATAGTAAACATGCCCGTCGAGTCCCTTGAGAAAGGTTGAAACGTGTCGTGTCGATGCTTTCAATCTAAAACTTCTTAATAATAATTTAATA
>CAJNOL010003832.1:0-19304 GCA_905250125.1 Rotaria sordida | reverse complement strand
ATATCTTCGATACAACGATGCTCAAAAAAATGTTTTATTTTTTTTTTTACAAGATAGAATTCTTTCTCCTCTTTCGAATCCTATACAACTTGTTTTTTCTGACACGTTAATAAATAAAAGGACGCAAGAGACAAGAGAAGCACTTTTTGTCCTGTAAAAATATCAATCCTTATATCTCTTTGATAAATAGATTCTTGAAAAATAATTTTTTTTTGTCTCATCAGCTGATAGAAAATATTCTCCTAAAGCGAATACTCTATGATTCATATTTATCTTACGCTTGTAGATGAAACGAGACAAAAGAAAAAAAACACTGAGATAATTTATTTTCAGTTTTTATATGAACTCGTCAAAAATATCTTCTAGATGACAAATAATTATCAACTGTCGTTTTACAAGACTTTTTTGACATGTTCATCGAAAAATTATTTATTTATTGTGTCCATGTTTTTCTTTGTTTTCTTGTCTCATTTCATTGACCAATGTCCCACAAATATAAATGGTACACTGTTTCATAGAAAATAATATTCTTTTCAGATCCTACTTATCAAAAAGACATAAAAATCGATATTTTTATAGAAAAAAACGCTTCCCTTCTCTATATATTATTTCATATATGAATCTGTCAAAAAAAAAAGTTTAATACGGTTTGCAAGAGGAGAAAAAGCTTTATCTTCTGGCTAAAAAATAAGTTTCATTGAAGGCAAATAAAAGCAAAGATTTGTTCAATTACTTTTGCAATATATGTTATATCCGTTGAATGTAGAAAGAAAAAAACTTGTCGAATAGTACAAGGACATTGATGGTATATAGATAACGCTCGTTCGAATTGCATGAATAGACTATTGAATTAAAATCGATTGTTTTCTTTAATGATAATCTTTTCAAAGAAAAGATAAAATAAGTTTTATATTAAATGAATCATTTGTATCTGTAACTAGAATCCATTTGACCGTTTAATTTACAAATTTGACTCAAACCGTTTCGATTCACAACTCATATCTCAACATAGTCAATATCAGAGGTGTAATCAGAATCGATAAATAGTTGGTTTTATAAAAAATTTCTTACTAGGCGCTCTAAGTTTTGTTCTCAAAAACAAAAAAACCTCATTAAAAATGAACTTTTATTGAACAATTAAAATTCCTCTAACTAATACTCAAGTCATTTTCTTTCACAAAAACATGTGTTGAACTATCTTACAAAATAAAGGACAAGATTGAATAAACCATGAAAAAAGGACCACTAATCATTTATAGAGTGTACATTAGTATTTCTATACAACAACGTGAGATAATTTTCAATTTTATTAATAATATTGATATTGAAATATTTGTAAAAGAGATTTGGAATTTATATTCTCAATCATATAAATCATAAATTCTGTTGTTTATAATTTTCTATTTGTTTAGTTAATAATCAAATTGTTGAAAAATAAGACAAAATAATCATGTGTAACGACAATTCCTCCCTGAATATATAATTGAAAGTTAATGTAATAAGATACATTTAGAATGGAAATGATTATAATAATAAATATTGTTAATCCTTCTTTTTATAAAATTTTGAAAAATATTGAAATATTTTTTCTTATTCTATCATAATCATATTTTAATAAAAATCTATTTCATAAAAACATGTAAATTATAGATTTAAAAAATATTTATTAAATTGTCAATCAATCATTAGACTGATCACTTTATTTCAAATTGATAAAATAATTAGTCAATGATCCTTGATTCATTCTTTTCACGTCTGAAATTGATCTTACTATCATCGTCTGTTTCGTTTTTCTTTTCTTCTTTTGTTTCATTATCATATAAAAGTCAGTTGAAAATATTGAAATAGTAGAAAAAAAAATTGCCTAGAATATGAATAGAATAGATATGAATAAATTTCAACAAAAAATAGTTTTAAATGAATCATTAGAAGAAAAAAGTAAGATATTTGAAAGTAAGTAATTTATCTAATAAAAATAAGTATTATTGATATTTTAATTTTAATAGATCAATCAATAACTTGCATTGAAGATTTCACAAATGAAATTTTTTATGAAATTTTTGATTATATCAATGGTTATGAAATAGTTGAAAACTTTTTCAATCTTAATTCTCAATTTGATAAATTTCTTTATTCTTCATTACTTTTAATTAAAACACATTTTTTTTATTCCATTATCAAGAAAAAATATTAAGCACATTTAATAAATTAGAAATATATTCAACTAAAATATATTCAAATTTGAAAATTTTATCTGTTAGTTTTTCAAAAAATATTGATTTGCTTGATGCTCATCAATAGGAAATAATTATTTTAAATTATTATTCTCAATTAGAAAAATTCTATTTGAATTATTATGAATCTATAAATAATGACAATCAATATATAATTTATTCTGGAAAAATAAATGATTTTTCATCATCATTTTGGATTGAACGAAAATGGATATTTTATGTTGAAATTAACTTTCTCAATATTGAATATAAAATTCGTCCATACAAGTATATTAATGAATATAAATCTATAAATAAAATTAATTATTTTATTTTATTTTTTTTTAGTAAAAAATGGTATGAAGATAGAAATGAAAATATAATTAATTATTCTACTAATTTGACATTAAAATTTATTTATGATTCTATATTTGAAGAAATTGAACGAACTTTAACAATAACAAGGATTTATCATTTAGAAATTTTTGAAAAAGAAATCTCAATTTCTATATTGATTCGAATTCTTAATCTATTATCACAAATAATTACATTAAAAGTTCATTCAATATTAACAGACGGAACAACAGAAATTACTTTTGAAGAACTTGATATTGTCTGGTCAATGAAAGAGATAAGTAAAATTACCAAGGTCTATCTTAAACAGATTGATAATATTGAACAACTTGATTTTATTTTCGAACTTTGTCCTTATATGGAATATTTTAAAGTTGGATTTATAAATTTGTTGGATATTCAATTGTTTTTTCATACTATTTTCAATAATATTAAATATAATAATCATCATCCTAATTCGTTATGTCTTAATATTCCAACAGCAGATGATAAAATACTTGAAGATATTAAAGAAACAATTAAATATGAAAATCTATCTCCTTTTATAATTAAACGTGTATTAGATAATGTTTATTTAAAATGGAAATGAATCAAAGACAATATCTTTTTTTTTTTACAATTTAATAAAATAAAATGTTTTGGATTAATCAAAATTTTCTATTTTTTCGTAAATAATCGAGTTATTTTTTTTACTTGTAGCAAAAAAAAAACAAACCAAGACATGCATAGAATCGAATAATAATGAAAATGTTTTATTCTACATTAGATATTCTATATCAGACTGAATCCTTTTAAAAAATAGATTGAAAGCGATCAGGGTGTGGGTATTATATTCATCCACTCACCCACACTCTCGGAACCGAACGATTTTAGTTCGGTTCATTTTCAGTCTCTGTTTTAAACATAAGTGGGAGTACGTGTCCTAATGACACGATTTTGTGCAAGTAGCTGAATTAGGAGAGAGAAAGACGGTAGAAGAATACTATTGGCATTCTAGGAATTTCCTACAAATTATTCGAGAGAGTTCCGCTTGTTAGAAGAAAACTTGTACGTTTTGGTTCTCTGTTGAACCAACACTCTAACGCATCGTTCATGAGAGGATTCATTTTAGTTGTCCTATAGCAAGTTCTATAGAAGGACACACATTTCAAGTTTGTTTTGAGCATATACAGTAGGTGTGGGTGAGAATGGGCTATTGGAGAAGTACAATCGATACCCACACCCAAAAATATTAATTTATTAGATAAACATCATATATATGTTTTTCATGCTGAAAAATGAATCTTCTCTTCAAACTAAATAATTATAACATTCGAATAAAATTGAAAGCCATTTTAATTAATCATCGTATAAGACAGAAGAATTATGATCATTATAGAAGCAACTAATATAATAATTACGACTATGATACTACTTTGCTCAATATATATAGAAAAATTAGAAACGTTTCTTTTCCAATATTTTGTCAAATTGACGCCATGAAATCTCGAATAGCATCAACCGCTTCTGCACATGATTGTGGAAAAATTCCTAAATTTCATTATTAAAATATAAATAATTCTATAAAACAATTTCTTTATTGTTCTACCTGGTAAAGTAAAAAATACATGAATGACATCTTTCATTAGTACTAATTTCGTTTGAACACCAGCTTTTTCAAGCAATTTTTGATATTCTAAAAGATGAAAATTAGATTTCTTATAAAATCTATTAATTTATTCTCTTTCATACCTAAGTTTCCATCTCGAAGAATATCAAGATCAGCAACTATGAATAGACACGGTGGTAAATCTTTAAATGTTCTATTGAGTAGCACAGATACTCGAGGATCTTTCACCTCATCCAAATTATGAAATGCATGTGTTGTAAACCTATTTAATAATTTAAAAACAAATTTGATATTTTTTATTATGCATAATTTCGAATAATTTCTCTACCATTTCATGAATTCAGGTGTAAGAAAATACATTGGCTTCGTAAATTCCTTATAAGATGGCATTTCACCAAGAATATCTAATGCAGCATAAATAAGAATCTATTTAGAAAAATGAATATAATCGAATTTAAAAATCATTGAAGAAATCTATACTTGAAAATCGATGCCTTTTAATAAATGAGAGAGTGAAGCACTAATCATGCCTCCAGCACTGTCTCCAGCAACCCCAATTTTGGCTGTTTTATTAACACCTAAAACGATAATTAATAGATGTTTAAAGATTTCATGAGTGAAAATAAACCGTAAGCTGTTCTATTTTGAATAATATGTTGGGTAACTTCCAATGCATCATCAAGCCAAATTGGATATTTATATTCAGGCCCGAGACGATATTCTACAGAAATCCAAATTGTTTTTGTCACACTATGTAGGAATATAAATAAAATGAATCAAGATAAGTCTATATGTACTCAGCTGTGTAATTGACAATTGTTTGATGAGATTTTCGACTACCAATAACCCAACCTATGACGTTTTGATAAATAATACATTAGAGAAATTTATTTTATTTATCTTTATGATTTTACCTCCACCATGAAAATAAATAACTAATTTGTCTTTATTAACATTTAGTGGTGTATAGATGGTAATAGGTATTTCTGAAATGTGTATTGTTGTATTATGAAATAATTATTCTTATAAATAGAAATCTACCTGTAGAATTAGTTTTCACAATTTTTTCTTCTATTGTACCTTTGAATGTTTCATGAAGTTTTTTATTGATTTTTTGATGTATGCCATCCATATATAGACGCATTTTTTCAACTTCATTATCCTGCGGTGGAGGATTCTGTGAAAGGAATTGTAAAAATGCTAATGTCTCATTGTTGAATCGTGGATCCCTTGTAAAAATAAAAATCAAAAGGTTCAATGAAAATCGATATAAATTATTGAAAAATAAAAAAGAAATATTACATTACTAGTTTGAAGAGTATAACAATATGTAATGATGATAAAAGAAAAAAAGCAACAAATTTTGGTTGTGGTTAAATATTTTTATCTCTCACGAGGTAAACTATTTGTTGAAGAATGAAAAAGAAAAACAAATCTAAACAAAAATATTCCATTGATTATTAATACGATATATAGCATTATTAGGGGACCGAGAACACTAGCGACTCGCTTATATACAGCATAGTAAAAGGCGACCTCACATAGGTATACTCATTTGAGTATATGAATTATATGTTATTTTTCATACTTTTTTGTGTCATTCGTTATTGTTATATAACATCAATTATTATATTCATATGAATCCAACTGAAATTTATCATTTCTGTTAGGACTTGCTACCTACTGCTTTGATCACAAAGAAAATTGTTTCTCTTAATTTCTTTGTTAACAATTTTGCTTTATACATTTCTTTGTTCTACTTAGTATTTTATTTCTGTCTGGTTTTTGTTTATATTGTATAAGTATTTCTACCACTGGATCAACATTATTATGCAAATCTTGGTTGATATCAGCCTCTCTATATAATTGTTTTTTTTTTCTGTATGATCATGATCGATTCATGGTCAATGGTGATATTGATTCTATATTCAGACTCTTACATAGATGAAATGGTTTGTAGATACATATTTCGACTTCTGCATTGGTTATAGCCAGCATCTCTTTCTTTAGTAATTTCTTTTTTAGAAAGTTTTCGTTTCTCCGTTGAAATCTACTGTATTTTATAAAAACACAAATAAACATGTGTACCATTAAAATTTAAATCATCGGTTGGCTTGCGGTGTGTGGGTGTGAATCTGGATGTGAGTATAACTGTGAGTGTTCCTAATGAGAATACGAACACCCACACCCACCCTAGGCGGTTGTTGAAGGTGAAGATTCTATTTTTCGAATTCAAGAGTATAGTTTTTGTATAATTCATGATCAAGAGATCGTTACAACTGTCTAAGTAAGGAATTTTTCCAATTTTTTCTTGTTCAATAGTTCCTACAACCCGCGAACTACGTAGTTTTCTAGTTCATTCTTACACGAGTGGACATATCCTGTTTTTTTTTCGATGATTTATTGAAAAATATTTCGTAATCCATCAATTCTTAGCAACATAGTCAGTGATAGCCTGTTGCTTTGATTATGTTACTAGCCAAAATAGATATCACTTATTTCTGACTCGGTCTTGCTAGTAAGTACATGTAGTTATGATTGTTCTGAAGACAAGAATGAATTCATCTTTGTAGAACATATTGAACGCTTTGAATATTTAAAGAAACATCTTTTTAATCGATTCTTTATCATTAGTTTCATCGATGTTGAACAGCTAGCAAATAGTCACCCCGTTAGAACGAGACAAGTTCAAAACGATGTCAAAAAAGTTCAGTGCTCAACAGTCATTTCAATTCTGGTTGCATCCATAGAAATAAGAGTACTTGGTGAAATTTCAAGACGAGCATTAATTATGAATTAAATTAATCTGTCATCTATATTGAATGATTTATAAAGCATAAGACATAATGACAGGACTTTTCAGCACATTTGCGTACACTGATATCAATAGGACTGATAAAGAAATACACGTAATATGGAGATGTACTCCTCTCATTTCAAAGAAAAAAACAATTACAAGAAATCACCAGGCACCCTCCGAAAGTTGTATTGCATAAGGAAAAAACACCTTTTGTTGGATAATAAACGTTGACAATAATAAAGAATAAGTACAACAGACCAATGTACTACATTCAGATCATAAAAGACATGTTATGGTCAGAAGAATGATTCCAATTCGAGCTACGAAAATAAAAATGAACGGAAAATAGGTTATCAATAGTAAAAGTGTAAAAGTTATGATATATATTCGTCTGTTTATTGTGTTTTTATCAATGAGAAAAATCCATTACTGTTTTAGTATAGATGTGACTGATGGCATAAACTCGTGTAGATGACGAAAGAACAGTGATTTTCATTTTAAATAACAAATATTTATTGATTTTTCCTGCAATTTTTTCATAAGAGTATCGAGTTACTTCAGCTACATTGAATTTAAGGAAGGTATTCTTATATCGAGATATTGTAGTACATAGTAACAACTTTCATATGAGCACGTTGTCCACAAAGAAGATATTCAATGTATCGATAGCTAAATTTCATGTTCTCATCAGTTAGACTCCTTGTTTAAATCGATACATTTAACAATATCATTCATTGAAAGTCTTGAGATTAAAGTGAGATCAAAACAAATACTATTGATCGACTTGATTATCTGGACAATATTGGTTTGTTCGTCGAAGCTGATGAAAACGATCGTACACCCGTCTATTTTGGTCTTACGAATGATTGGTTGAAATAAAGTACACGTTGTCACAATACAAACTATTTCACAACGCGACATTCAATAGAATTCTTTCCATGTATGAATTTGGCGATCGATTGAATGAAATATGCACTAGACTTTCTTCTTGTATTCAATAGAACTTCTAGTGACGAAATCACAATATTGCAATGAGATTCAATAGATGTTTTTTTTATTACAACAGAGCTCAGAAGGATAAACTCAATCGACATCTTACATTCATTTGTCCGCTAGTTTAATTGCCTTTAACAACATATATTTACTAGTAAATGCCAGTTCTTTTTGTTCATTATGATATAATTTCAATAGAACATCTTGATATTTTTGTACACTAAAATCTTCGACCATCCACGGTACAGCATGCAAATAACTGATCAATGCACCAATATCTTTAAACACTAACTTTGTTTCTGACTCTTGTGCTCTAATCAATTTCATGGATGGTGCTTGATTTTTCAGTGTTAGAGAAGCATAAGCAAGAGTAAAAAATGGCCATTGTGGCTGATGGTCAAATAGTTCAATTAAATCTTGTCCAGATGTTCCATCGACTTGTTGCGTTATAAAGATTCCAGTTTTGAATTTAAGGAGACGATCAACTTCGCGAATATTGTAACATGTGTGACGAGAGATTATCAAGTCAAATTTCGGTCCATCGTCTGTAAATGGTAGCAAACTATTCAGACTATCCGATTCACTTTGAATAACAGTCACACCGTAAGGTGTTAAACGTTGCTTAGCTAATTGAAAATTCGGTTCATATGATTCTGTTGCGTATACTATCAACTTTTTCTCGTTGCTCGGAAGTCTTGCTAGTATTCCTTCTAAATATTCACCACCACCTGTTCCTAAATCAAGCAAATAAATTTCATTGCTCTTATTTTCATCGTCTGAATCTGCAAGTTGTGCAACTGTTTGACAAATAATCTTTGTATAATCCCAACCTAATTGTTCTTCGGACATGTTAAATGATATTCGTCCACTGGAGGTTAGTTGCGAAAAATCCCAACCTCGAAATTGTTGCTGCCATGTTGATTCTTCATGAAGCCAACTGGCGACGAGAGCTTGATCATCACCCATACTAAAATTATGTTAAGAATATAATTTTTGCTAAATTACTCATAACAATCATCATTTTACTTGTTAGATCAGCAACGTAATACTAATCAAAACAAAGAACAATTGTACTTTGTTCTCTCTAATGTTGTATTTTATATAAATACAACAATTGACACTTCGCAATACCAGTTTCTTGCGCAAGAGCAGTAGAGATAAGACTATCAGTATTTCGTAAGAGAGAAGTCAAGATTACACATACAATGAAAATTTTGACATAGTATTTATCATTTCATGTCCTAAAAATGATGGTTTTGCGCTATGGTCTGTTCATCTCACCATCATATAATGGATCATTTAAATTATATCACTTTGTTATTAAGTGAGAGAAAACAGATCGTAGGAGTACTTTATCGTTTCTTAACTTGTCATAAACATGTTTCGCTTATTGTTAGTTTTTTGCCAGAATAACGATAAGTAAAATAAGTATATGATATAGAGCGCTATGCATATATTCGAAAAAGCTCGTCGTAAGTCAGTCGATTATTTGTATTTGAAGCCATATAAATCATCTAGTAAAACGCCTTCTTTGGAATTGTTCGTGTCTCATGTTTGGTCACAGATGGCTGTTACAGGTTATAACATGAATACTTGTGTTTTGTTTTTGTCGCAGAGAACTCAGACAAACATATGAAGGATAACAAAAAAATGTGTAACAACAATCTCTTTCCTTTTAGAGTCTCTATCTAGCACGAAGACTTGCGACTACTTCCGTGATAAATATAAACAATGATGCAATTCGACTTGAGGCTTTATCTGTCGAATGAGTAGTATAGTGTTGACTGGTCTCAACATATTTTTTTAAAATCACATTTAGAAATCTTCTTCTAAGATGTGAGACTTGTCAATTCATAGATGAAAGACAGTTAAACTTGCTTTTTATAATAAAAAACTTTTTGTTTGTTGGTTTTTATCTTTTGTTGCCTTTTCAGCCACTGGTGAGCTCACTCTCTCTTGTGTAAATTTGTTCCTAACCTTGGCTTTTTGTTTAAAACCACTAGTAAATGTTTTCTTTTTCTTATAATCGTAATATTTAGGCGTACTTTTACTACGTTTGCCTCTTCTTTTCTATGAGACAATTATAGTTCGTTTGGTTTATTTCTAGACAAATTCAATATAAGAATGATCTTGGGTTATATTCTTTTCATTTTACTTTTACTTTGCTTATTTTCCTATAAACATGATAGTCTGAATGAGGTTAATTTTATTTCGAAAATCCTACGAAAATATTTCAAATCATTTTACTCACTCTTCTAAAGAAACGGTTTCAAAAAGATAATTCCAATCAAGTTTTGAATTTTAGAATGCAAGCTTGTGAGATTCTTGTTTCTGACGTGTCAATGACTCTTGGCCCACATCAAGGGTTAGGCTAAATGACAATAGGCGTATTTCATTCAAAACCTAACACGATAAGGGTACATCTGATTTTGATGCTATCTGGAACTTAAGGGTTTCAGACCATGTTCTTTCTTTTGTCTAACGAAAACTTTTCTCTAAAATGCTTGGAAGTATGTTTTTTAGAAAACCATGGTTTTTGGATCTACTAGTCGGAAAAAAAGCTGTTTTCTGGAAAACTGAGAAATGCTGCAGCATTTATAATCACATGGTTATATTCAGCAAAGAACGGGCTACATTTTGAAAAAAAATTGAGTCTTCGACTTTGAATTGAAATTTTTAAACTTTTTTGGATGTTTTAAAATTTGAAACTTTTTAAAAATCTAAGTAACTCAACACACAAAACTAATGGAGACTTCGCATAAACAACATTGGATAGAGAATGAAAAACTGAACAAAGCTGGGTATTTGACAAGATTCTGATATATACGTGATCTTGGTTTTTTGTAAGGTTTTCTGGAAGTTCTTGTTGAAAAAAACAAAAAAAACTTTTTTTCATTCTAAAATGGTTAATTTTTTTTTGGTGGAAGAAGACGGATAGCAGCATGTCTGACTGAGGGTGTGGGCTATTTTTCAACGATTCTGATGTCTTTTTGGAGTCGACATTTCGACAATCATCATTATATTACGTCATATAAAGAAGTGAATATTTAACATACATTGCAACATGAAGTATATGTGAAAGAAATTTTCATTATTTTTTTCCTAGTAATCCTCTCAAAATAGTTTCATTCTTATAGTCGAAACAAAGAATCATGTATGTCAATCTTTATATTTTCGAAAGTATCATGATGAATTGATAAAGTACATATTGATTAATATTCAATGGGAAGTCCACGACTTTTTCGATATGTAATGCAATTTTGTCTAACAGTGTTACGTAGATAAATAACAATTGAAGATGCAACCCAACCTTCGACAGCTGATGTCTGTCCTTTAACACAGTCTTTAATATAGTCACCAATTTTATTCCAATCATGCTCTGTACCACAACCGTTCATATTTAATGAATTTTGTAAATCTGTATTGATATGATAATTTGCCATTATCGATTCACATAATCGACGTGCCATGTAATCTGCCAAGATCATACCAGTGATTGCCTGTGGTGGAATGTAATACATCTGGGTTGTAGAATCAGCAAAATTATAGGTAGATGTGGAACATGATTGAAGTTTCTTTGGCCAATCACCTGTTTGTTTTAAGAATGGATCAACAAATGCTGCCACAACCTTATCCAGCCAAATCGAACTATTTAATGAATTTTTCTCAAGACATGATTGTTTAGCGATACATTTTTGGTTGATAATGAATCCATTTTGATGTGCACCCGTTGGTGTCGGTAAGTTTTCGAGATCTGTTACTCTTGTATAGCATTGATCGTCTATTGGCATATAGTACAAAATTAAAGTATCACTAGCTGAACATGAATTAACTGTTCCATCCACTCGTAACACATTTTTTCCAACTTTTAAAGTGACTTGTGCAGATCCAGAACCAAAAAATTGCATTAATCGTGTGAATGTGCCTGATTGCGTAAAGAATATTACACCATTGATTGTCGCCACAGCGTTGCCGACATCATTTGGTGATGATTGACCACTTCCAGTGCCAGTAATCGTGACTTGCGACTGTCGTAAAATTGAATTTGGTGCAGGTGAAGTAAATTTGATTGAGCATGCTTTGATACTAACAACGACCATACCCATAAGCAAGAATATTGATGACAGGGAAGAAAGCGTCAGCATCATGAAGTCTATTCGATCCGAACGATATAAGTCTACGCTTGATATTAGAACGATTCAAATTTATATAGGTGAAAAAGGGGAAGTAAAAATAATCATGAGTAATCGACATACCTAAGTACACAATGACAAATATTATAGCATAATGATTATTCCAATGAATCAGTCGAAATTACTCATACCTGTGTTCTCTTTCCTAGAATAGTAGGGCATATATAGTAGCTACTGTGTGTGAGTACAAGGATGAGGCTAATATGAAAACAAAAATAATTAACAATGGGATGAAATAGAAAAAAAGAAAAACAACTACATTCTAAAAAATTTAGATTTATTACCGAACTTTAAAAGTATCGTATTTTTGATCCGAATGATTTGAGTAATTACCTATTTTTTACTCAACAGCAACATGTAACTCCTGACTCTAGACATTACAGAAGTTAAAAATTAGAAAGCCACTCTCACCCCGACTATCTCCCAAGTTTTTGATTGCGAGAGTGTGGGTAGGTGTGAATGTCGGTTTGAGTGTAGGTATTTGCGTGTGGAGTGTGGGTATAAGGTTAGCCTATCCTCTTTAACCAGACCCACACCCTCACACCCGCATACTAGAATTGTATATTTCGAATAGGAATGGGATTATAGTGAAGAATTAAAAATACCTGCAGAATTCTGTTACAAGTAACAGAAGATAAACTTCGAATATGTATAGTAGTAGTGTATATCTCCAACAGGAAAGAAAAATTCTAATGAAGATTTTAAACAAGCGAGAATAGAATTCTAAAATCTAATGACACTAACACATATATACGTTATATTTGATAACATGAAATTCTACACAATGCTAAGCAGAATTTAAACAGATCACCAGGACAGAATACGTTGTCTTCGACAACATAGAATTCTAGTGTGTAATAATCAACTTGTTTTAAAAAAATACATAAGTCCACAGAATTCTGAATTCTGCTTAGTAGGCATTCTGCAACTGCTGACTTTACTAGGTTATGTATATATATATATATATATGTTTCTTAATATGCTTGAAGGAATTGATCATGTGCCATCCATGTAACAGTCTCCATTTGAATAATTATCGAAATTATTTTTCAAAAACCAATTCTAATACTTTTGCCGTTTTGTTTATTATTTAGCAAGAACGTGACTTGAAAGCAAGTGAATTCGATGAAGTATAACTTGATAGACATATGAATGAAGTCAATAAAAACAATAATATCAAGCTTATACAGGACGTGTTATATCATATATGGCAGAAAAATGGCTGTAATACTTATTCAATGAAAAGAGTATGTCTTAAAAGTTTATATAGTTTTCAATTCTTTAACATTTAATTCAGATTGTTGCAGAGTAAATTAAACGTTTCGATCATTTAAATCATGAAATAAAGAAACGATTGGGTTTTCAATGGAATATTCCCAATAAATGAAAAACATAACCTTTCCTTTTATTTTGTATTCTTTATTTCTTTTTCATTAGTTTTATGCATATAGCATATACAACAAAAAACAATCAATTATTCTAATTGATTGATGAAATCATATAATTATTATCAAATCATTATATGAATCATGGTCTAGATCTAATAGCTTATTAATAGGTAATGGCGCAGATTCTTCTGCAATCTTGAAAACAGGGCAATATTCAAGAATTTCAGCTATAAGAACATCAGCAAATGTATAGGCAAACCCAAATCGAACGGGAGAAGATATTAAAAATAGTAAATAAGAATTTTCTTGTTCAACAATTAATTCTTCCTTAAAATGATAAGGATAAAAATCGAGTACATCACAACTCCCATACATTTTTATCACAATAAATATATTGTACACTAATACATACATGTTGATCCGTTTTTAAATTTATTCGATAGATATTTTTATTTGGCGGATATAATCGTAAAATTTTTATAAAAATCCATTGAAGTGAATGACAATTTCTATAAGATTTTGAATAATAATTTAATTGTGAATGTAGTCTGCTATATAGTTTTGGCTAACGAAGTAAGCCAAGAAATGAATCTAACGTTACTTATTTGACTGGTTTTGATAAATAAAATTTTGATTGTAATAATGGTAGTCGAAATTCGATACAATTGCCTATTGTTGAGACAAGTTTTTCATACTTGTTCTTTTCATTCCAATTTGCTAATGTTTTTATAATTTTACTTTTAAATGCTTTCAGTAGCGATTCATCATTAATAGTAAATGAATTTACCATAGACAAAGTATCTATAATCCATTCATTAAGCTTATGTCGATTATAATCACTTGATTTTAGTATATTTATGTGCCTCATCACAAGTCAATATGATATTCGATTGTTTATATTTATTCCCAACAAAATCTGTTGATGATAATAACCATTAATAATGTTATCGCCATTTAATACTCACAATCGGAAGAAAAGAATAAAGAGTATTTAAACAAATTGGTTGTGTTAAATAGTATAAAGAAACGCAATGAATAATTTACTGTAAATACTGGATCGTATGTGTCTCAATATTAACCCTTTACCCCCTTCTCGACACTAATCTAGCAGTGTTGCCGTTGATTCGACTACGAGAATAACTTATGTAGGTACTCAATATGACAATAGTATAATTAAATTTGAGTGGTGTCATTGTATTGTGAAGATGTAGGATGGGTCAAAAATGATCCATTCGTCATGAATGGCATAAAAATTGATTTTTTTAATGATTTGTTGCAACTATATGTTTATTTATTTGTATAAAGCTAGAAACTTCTCTATTATGGATTATTTTTTGAAAAATGAGTCATTTTGGACACCACATATGATTAATTTGTATAATATGGCATCGGCGGTCTCGATTCTGATTCGAAGTCGTCCATCCTTATGTTATGGTCTGGTTCAAAAGGAAAATCATAACAACAACTGCGTCTTGATCTTTTACCAACAGAAAGTTTTTCAAATTGACTACGAATTGCTTTTTGAATTACTATTAGTTTTAATAAAATTTTTTAGCATCAAGGTATTGTTAATTATGAATTTATCTCTAAAAAAAAAAAGGTACTTTTTATGGCATTCACGATGAATGGATCATTCAAGTCTTGTGTGCAACAATATACATATACATTTAAATCTAATTATTAATAAACAACCTATAGTTCAGAATTAGAATAACATTACAATAATTGTTGTTATATATAATTATATTGTAAATGTTGATACTGAAAATATTATTATTATTATTATTACATAGGTTTAGTTTCGTCAGCCTGACAATATAAATTAACCTTTTAGAAATCGATTAATTGTTTTTTTTTTGTTTATCAGATAATTAAATATTGATTTTATATAAATTTTCATGTGTAAATTCAATTGATATTCATAAGAAAATGAATATTTTCTTATTTTGAAAAAAAAAACAAATGTATAAAATATGAAATATAGATGTTTGAATTTTATTGCATAAATAAATATTTTTTACTTTGAATAAATAAACATAAAAGTTAATTTAGAGAATATAAATTCGAAGCAAAGCAATGAAATAAAAGAAATGAAGTGCATAGTTTATTAGAAAACTGTAAGTTACATCGAACGCATAAATGATCCAAATTCAGATTTATCAATTTTTCCATCACGATTAATATCAGCATAATCAAACATAGCACCAGCCGGATCATATTGATTACTTTTTCTAGCAACATTTGGTGCACCAATACCAACATCAGGACCAACACCATATGTATGAGCTCCTGATTGATGAAAACCTCCTGTATATCTTTCATAATCTCCTGGATTTTGTGTAAAACCAGCAACAGCTACATCAAGACCAACTGGATATGTTATTACTTGAGTTGCATTAGATATTTGAAACTATATTATTTAAAAATTATTTCTAAGAAATTATTTAAATAAGAGAATAAAACTTACATTTTGAATATCTTGATGATTAATATTTCCCGATAATCTTTGTTCATCTCTAACTGGTCCAAGAAATTGTCGAAATTCTCTTTCATCGATTGTTCCATCACGATTTAAATCAGCACTATTAAATTGACTTTCGATTCTATATTGTTGGGCCATTTTGTTTTTGTGTATAAACGCTTGATATTCAATTGACTAGTTACTGAAGAAAACTTTCACTATATAAATGGTTTACTTATGACGTCTGCATTTTCAATCAACCGAAACAAATGTCGTCACTCATGCGTATTTTATGTTTTTTTCCCATATGATCATTAAGTTATTTTTAATAAAAACTTGACAATATGCCTGATATTCATCTAGATAATATTTTTCTGCTTTTCTCTAATTCAAATAATTTGTTCTTTCTTTTTTTTTTTGTACTCATTAATCATCATTCATATTTATATTTATTATCTCAAATTACCATGAATTGTATAATACATGATTATTCAATTATCAAAAAAAAAAAAAAATAAGAAAATTTCTAAAAAAAGTAAGATCATAACAATATGATATTATTTTACTGACGTATTTGAGAAATAATATAAGAAAAAAGATTGTTAACATAACTTCTTTGCAAGTCAAATGTTGAACTCATATGTCTTAATTAGATTGATTATATTAATAGAAAATCATCAATATTTAAAATCTGTAAAAGATGATTATTATTTTTGAATGATGATCAATTATAAGAAAAAGATTTTTCTTTTTTATTTCGATATTTTGAACACAAATATTCTTTTCTTTTCCTTTTTTTTAAAGGGGAATGTTCTACTTTTTCGTTCGTATTGCTCATATTCGATCATTATTTTTTTATTTCATATTTCATATTATATGATTTTTATGTTTATAATAGAAGAACTGTATGACATCAATGCATGAGTAAATTCATAATGGTTAATGTCTTAAATAGAAATATAAGATTCTTGAATTTTCTAAATCTTGTTATTAATGTTGTTGAGAGAATTTAATTTCGTTTTGTTAAATTCCATAATAGAGACGAAAGAGGAAAGAGCCGCAAATTTTTGATTGATTATTTTTATTTGCATTGAAATTTCATTTTCATAAAATCTTATCGAATTATTGCATGTAAATATTAATTTAATTAAAATAAATATAATAAATAAAAATGATTATTTATAATAGTTAAATGAAAGAATAATATCGATAAAAAAAAAATAATTTCATTGAAAATTTATTTTTTTAATCTAATCAATTTAATTTATATTTATGTAGAAAATTTTCTTTGTAAAATAATTATATTCATTAATTTATCGAATTAAAACATTTATCAATAATTGTTTTACTTAATTCTCTTGATTTAATTCATTTATTTAAACAATATTCTAATAAAATAATATATTTTAAACTTATTGAAAAAAAAATGTTATCTATCTTCTTATGATTTAATATCATAAAAATAAATTTTATTTATTGATTTTATCTATTTTGTTTTTATCGAAGCAATTTATCAATGTAACTCTTTCTTGCCCACGGTCTCTAAGTTCAAGGTCTACAACTGAAATTCGTCCAGTATGTAATCATAATAGTTTCTAAAGTGCACATGAAAAGTAAAAATTACATCGATTAAATGCTAAATATAGTTAACTTGTTAACAGTGTGAATGAAGAGAATATTTTCACCCACACGCACACCCCAACACGTAATCGCATGAGAAATAGAAGAGAGCTACTCCAGAGAAACATACCACACTATAGCGAACATATTTTTTTTGCTCTCTTTAATAGAATGATTCATTTACCTTGAATGTTTTTTCCTTTCTGTTTTCGTTTCTACCACACAGTAGAGGTAGTAAATACGTCATACCTATATGTCATCTCTCATTTATCTTTAGTTATTTTCGTAATTTTATCTAACTTTTGATAATGTCCAAACATTTTTTTCACCTGCTCCTGTTTCTTTCCAAAATGTTTTTATTTTTTTCTAGCTTATTCACATATATATGGGTGACCATCGTTTGAAAAATAAAGGATCTAACTCAATGCTGATCTGTTAGATCAATCACACGTTAACATTTTCTTATGGCATGATTCTAGCGCATATCGTAACATAGTATATATATATTTGTCTGAGTAGTAAATAAAAGTTTTATAGAGAATATTACGATCGAAGTATTTTTTATCAAATCTGCAATAGATGTATCTCAATTTGATATCAAAATTAGTTCCTGTATGCCTTACAACTCAAGAGAACGAAACATTAAGAAGTGGCAGCTATAGGTACAATTGGGAAAGAAAAGATTAATATAATAATTAGACTTAATATTAGTTGAAATTCTTTTGTTAACAAATCGATTCAATAAGAGAGTTCGACCGATGAAAAATTTCTCCAATTTTTTTATAGAATTCAAATAAAATTTAATAAAATACGAAAATCGTTTATTTAATTATTAATATTCTATAAACACTAATATTAACAATCAAATAAAAATTCTTTGAAAAATGTTCATCTACTACATTATAATAAGTCATTTAGAAACAACATATATGTGATCATTTTTGCTTAATAACTATATCCAGACAGTGTATGATTTACATTTGTCATAAATTCGTAAACGAAATAAGACGAGAAAAAAGAGAAACATTAGCAAGGTAAATTTGTAGTTTTTATATGAATTCATCAGAAACATCTTGTTAGACAACAAATTAATTCGATTATTTTAAAAAATTTCGTAAAACGATGGTTACTTCAACTTTTATGAACTCGTTATTAATATCTTGTAAAACAAAAGTTAGTTAATTATAACTAACTATTATTTTACAAGATATTTTTGACTAGTTCATAAACAATGTGTGATCAATATAAATCATACATTATTCGAGAGGTGAGAAAATTTCCTATCAACTGATGAAAAATATATTCTTTTCAGAATCTATTTATTTAAGAGATGTAAGGATCAATATTTCGTACTTGTCTTTTATAGCAAAAAGTGCGGATGCTTTTAAAGAGTGTTTCTTTTTTCTGTTGCGTTGTTTCGTTTATGACCATGTTATAAAAATAAGTCATATACGATTCGAAAGAGAAGAAAAACTTTTATCTTTTGGTGAAATAAGTTTTCTTTCAACATCTTTTCAACGAAGAAAAATGGGAGTTGACATTAGTGTCATTACTTTTGCATCATACGTTATTTTGGACTTTTATTTTATTCAGTAAATATTTATATATGTTAAATACAAAAACTATGTGTATATCGAAAGAAAAGATCTAATAAGTCTTTTTTATGGTAACTG
>CAJNOL010003831.1:0-19307 GCA_905250125.1 Rotaria sordida | reverse complement strand
GTTACTATTGAACCATGTCTTGAACCGAGTGTTTATGAATATACACTCGATGGTGAAAAAATTAAATCGTAAAATTTTGAATTTTAAAAATTAAATCTAAAACATATATTTTTTTTATTATTTATTTCCTAGAACTCAATCAATGTCTGATCATTTTACAAAAATTCTTAGTCGTATGGAATTAAATGATTTATGTTCAGAAGATTCAATTGAAAATTCTAATGAAGATGAACGTCGAATAACAAATGGAGGAAAAAATGCATTTGGAACATTTCTTGAACAAATGAGGTAACAAAAAAAAAATCAATATAATTCTAATTATTTTGAAAATTATTTATCATATTCTAGACAAGCTAATATTGAAATATGTGCATTACATGATATTCTAACATTAGTTATGAGTCGTCGTTATTTTAATTTATTTTCAAATGTTGCTGATATAGAAGAAAATTTAAATACAGGAAATGCTCGACAACAACGTGATTTATTAATTCGACAAAGTCAAGATATAATACATAAATCATGGATATCAAAACGTACAAGTGCACGACAAGCAGCTGATGTTTTATTATCATCATATGAACGTTTTATGAAAATAATTAATACAACAAGTGGAAATTTAGAAAATTTTCATGTACAATTATCAAATTTAAGACAACGTTGGAAAATAAGAAAACAAACAAATACAAATAAATATCTAGGAGATTTGTCATTTCGATCAGGTTAATTAGAAAAACAAAAAGATTTGATTTTAATTGTTTTTTTTTTTTTTCTTTTAAAGCTGGTTCATTTTATCCATTTAAAATGCAATTTGAAGTAACAAAAGCTGATAGTCATAAACGTACACATAATAATTCTATTGATGTTATTATACCAGAAGAATTACAAGTTCGTGTTATATTAAAAATTGATATTGAAACAAGTATGTGTCTATGTTTTGTTCAAATTTTCATAATAAACAAAAAAAAAAAATTTTTTTTTATTTTAGAAGATGGACAAATTTTACTTCGTACATATTCAACAATGATGGCTAATGATACTATAATGAATATCAATGATAATAGTTATGATTCAATATTAGAAAATGCTCAACGTACAGTTTTTTTAAAAGAACTTTTTTCACAAGTAAATTGTTTTTTTTTTTCTTTGAAATTTTAACATTGAGAAAATAATTTTAGCTTTGTCGAGAAGCATCGGATATTACAAATATAATTCAACCAACAGTTATGAGAAATTCAATTAAATGTTGGGTTTGTAGATTTTATTATTTATTGAACAGGGAAGAAATAGAAAAATCATAGATCTTTATAATAGTGTAATATCTTAGTGGGATTAAAATATGAAAATACTTTGTAGTTATTATTCTACTCTTAGTGTAGGATCATTTTGGTTACTCGCATGACCATGTAATAGATAAAATAAAATTAAACGATATGAGAAGTCCTGATTTGTTTTTCTTTCATGACGATATTGAGTAGGTTAAAAGCAGGTTATATCCTATGATATTGGAGTAATAAAAAAAAAATCAAAGAAGTGAATAATGAAAAAAAATTAATTTTGAAATAGTACATGTCTTTTTTTTTACACATACCATCATATGACTATCGATTTTTGTTTGAGATATTGAAGACATTTTATCTATATTTAATAATAGTTTTATCTTTTTACATGATGAGATTTATACAAATGGAAAACGGCATAGTCTAGTACTTTCCTGCTGCCTGAAGTTCTTGTACTCCACCAACTCTGGAAGTACAGGAGTACGTCATTTCCCATTTGGATTAAAATTATTTCTGAATTTTTAAAATCTCTCCCAAAATCCTCAGAATTATTTTTGGTTTTCTGAAAAGAAAAAAACAAACTTTGTATGCTTAGATATAATAGGAGACTCAAGGTTGAAACGAGTTTATTTCTAAGGTTCTTTATGAATAATAGAAATCAGTGTCATATTAGATATCAATCTTTTGAGTCTAGGATTATTTTTATATAGTTAAAACGACGGTTGACAGGCAAATCGATCCTATAAAAATAATTCCATACACAAAGAATTAAATCGGACATCGAAATAAATGCTAATATTATATTAGTCTTGAATTGTTTATGTGTCATTAAAAAAATAAAATTAATATTTTAGATTCTTTCCGATGTAATGATGACAATAAGTCTTTTACGTACAAGTGAATTTGATCCAAGTATTCAAACAGAATCAACACTTTACGTAAGGAAAAAGAAAATTTCCTCGTTTTTTTTTTTATAATTTATTTTCTAAATCATTTTTTAGGGTGCACATATTGGTTTATTAGAATATTCTTTATGTGCTTTATTACGTCAACAATTTCTTCGTAATTTTCATTATTCACAATTAAAACCTAGTACACTTATGTTAGGTATAATAGATAATTTTAAAATTTTTTCTTATAAAAAAATTTTTTGTTTTTAATCTTAGGCGTACCTGCATTAAGACGTATTGCTGGTGTTAATGCTTTTAATTATAATCAATTAAAATCTATAAGTGAAAATAAATCAATTTTACAAACAATTATTGAACTTGCTCAACATCAAGTTATTCGTGCTCGGTAAAAGAAAAATTCATTAAGATAAGAACTATGAGAGGGTGTGGGTGAGATTTCTCTTTTTCCTACACTCAAATATCACTGCATTGAATGTACACAAAAATAAAAACTAGTCTCATAATTTCTCTTTTAAATCATTATGTACTTAAATTTTTTTTTTTATATTCATTTAGAATATTAAATTTATTAAATAATTTAGCAACAAATTGTGATATAAATATGACTGTGAATATAAGTGCTTTTAGTTCAACAACATCAACATATGGACGTGTTCATTTAATAGCACCTGGTTATGATGTTTTATGTCGGTACGTTTTTTCAAATAAAGCAAAAAAAAAAAAAAAGATTCTCAGAAATTTGTTTTTTAGTTGGTCTTATATGTTTCAAATAGAAGAATGTCAAGTTAAAATTCAATATAAATCTCATTTAGTCGAATTTCAACATCATGTTGAAGAAGTTCAAAGATTTTTTATTAATCAAGTAAATATTAAATTATCATTTTTTTTTTTTCTTAAATAACGACTGATGTAAAAGTCTTGGCACAAATGTCGAGACCTGTAGTATTTCAACAGAAAGTGCTAGAGATCTAATTCTTTCACCATTAGATAGACCAAAGTGTCTGCTTTCAAACTCACTTTTTGAAAAAAGCTTTTGATGAAGTTAAGGTTTTCAAATTTTAATTTTTGAAAAACCACTAAAAACAACTTGTAACCATGCGAAATTAGGAAATGTTACGATAACACACCTTTATGTAAGTTTCACAGTTTTTCGCTGTGCTACAAAAATTTAGTAGCTCAGTAGCTACGATTCAAAAAAAAAGCTTGGTTCAATCAAACATAGTCTGGCTGAGTTATAAGTGGATTTAATTATGACGAAATTGGCGCCAAAGCGCTATTTTGTTCATTAGTAGTGTTTAGCTGATTTTCAGGAGATGAAAACGCCTATTCCCAGTTTTTCATATGCATTCTGAAAGGTCTTGAAAAACAGCATCTTTTGGATTAATTAAAAATTTTTGTCTTCCTAAAAATACCTAAATTGCGCACCAAAAACCCAACACTGCCGTGCTTTCGCTTAAAAGCCTGATTGCGGATTACCATGGATACGCACAAATTTCGGAGTGAGATTTTGAAAAACCCTACACTTCAGACTTGATTCCCTGGAAGTTTCAGCTCATTATCTATTAATTCGACAAGAATACTGTTGTTTTAAATTAAAAAAAAGCGCGAAAAAGGATCAAAAGTTACAAACCGTTTTTAATGGTTTTTGAAAATTTGAAATTTGAAAACCTTAACTTCATCAAAAACTTTTTTCAAAAAGTGGGTTTGAAAGCAGACACTTTGGTCTATCTAATGGTGAAAGAATTAGATCTCTAGCACTTTCTGTTGAAATACTACAGGTCTCGACATTTGTGCCAAGACTTTTGCATCAGTCGTTAAACTCATTTTCTTTTAGATCGCTTGTTTTAAATTTACAATTGCTTGTACATTAGCAAAAATTTTTGGTTGGTTAGTTGTTGGTAGTACAATGGCACCAACTGTTGGTAGATTAAGTGAAATTCAATTTAGTGCTCAACTTGATCATCCACAAATACCTACGTAATATTTCAAAATACATCATCCCACGTCAGATTCAGTAGTCATATCCCCTAAACTAGGATGTCATATATGCAATTTATAGTACATGTAAATTTTCATAACTTATATGGCATTCTGATTTAGGATAGGCCACTATATCCGACTGGTGGTTCCTTGCTTTCTATAAAATAAATTCTTTTCTTTAGATCAATTGGAATACGTATTGGTGATGATTTACAATTACAAGTAGCTGTACGAAAACGTCATGAACGTAATGATGATACACGTATGGATGATGATTCCAATGAACGAATAGGAGGAGGAACAAAAGGAATTAAATATGATTCAATTAATTTAGATGATTATTATGGTATATCAACATTACAAAAATTTGAAATGTTTATTTCGAGTTTATTGCATCATGAAAAACAGCAATAGAATTTTACTTTTGTTATATAAATACATTTCAATAAAAAAAAAAAAAAAAAAGAAATATTTATTTAATGTTTATTTATTTAGTTCTTTTTGTTTTTTGTTTGTTTGAATAGTATGAAATGATTTTAGACATCGGAAAGCTACGTACATCAAGAGAACTTGGACACATTATTACTGACTAGATAGTTTTAGAAATTTCGTTGTTGACTTATGGCTCCGAAAACAACAGAAGAAATCGCTAGAAAATTCATAGATTTTTTTTTTTGGCTTAGAACATGACTTTCAAGTTTCGTGTTTTCTATAATATAAAATATATGAAAATTAAGTGCAAAAAAAAATGTTTTGAAAAATTCATCTACTCTTTTGAATTTCTTGATTTTTTTAATGTCAAGTAAATCTTATGGAACTTGTTATGTAGTATTTTTTTTAAATAGTTATATTGTTGAAACAAAATGAGAAATGTTTCAAACGATGCTTGCACGTTAATGCAAATGCAGAATCGTAGCATTGTGCTTATTGAAAGCCATGGCTTTTTACAGAAAGGAAAAATAATTCTCAAATTATTGATAATGTATCAAGCTAAGGAATGGTTTTATTTCATAAAAATTTTGTATCTAAACTTTGAATATAGAATAAAATCGATTAATTAAGAAAAACGAAATGGGTATTTTTTTTTGTTTTGAATAAATTATTGAAATCCACATATATGAATTAATCAATTAATTAAATTACATATTGAATTTTTAATTTTTTTCGTTTTTATCCATGAACTACTGCCATCTTCTATTAAAAATTATCATATATTTTCGTTTGATTACATTTAAAGTTATAACGTGATTGAATTTTTCATTCAATTGTTTATCATAGAGGAAAAGATAAATAATCATATTATTCGTTGTATTAAAAAAATGAATTTCTTTCAATAAAATCTGTATCTTTTTTTTTTTGTTTTTTGTGTTCATATTCAGATCAATAATCATGGTGAATACAACAGTTATGTATGATGGACAACAAATGCAAATAAATTTACCCGATAATCCATCATTAGATATAATATATAAATGTTTATATGAACAAATGCCACGAACATTTGATTTTCGTACACATATTATTCAATTATTTGATCCAACAATAGGAGAATTTTTTGATTTAAATGATGATGGTCTTAAATCATGGTATTGTCTTCCATATAAAGAAAAAAATCATATGCGTTTACAAATAATTCGTGCTGGTATTGATTATGATAATACAAATGAACATGAAATAAATACAAATAATAATAATAATAATAATATGTCTGAAGTTTTTAAAAAAATTGAACATGATATTGAGAATTTATTTGGTGCTATTGAAAGTAGAAAATGAAAAAATTTTTAATAAAAACAAAAAAGAAAATTAGAAATTTTCTTTTTTTTTTGTTATTTAGATCTTCAAACAACAGCTAATGGTATTCGTCAAGATTTTAAATCAGCTCTTGATAAATATAATAAATATCAACAAGAAAAACTCTTATCAAATAAAACAAATACATCTATAACACAACCATTAATATCAAATATAAATCGATTACAAAATAATATTAATTCACAAGAAAAAAATTTATCATCAACAAAAATTCAAAATGGTAATATTGAACAACGACCAATACGTTATCCAGCTGAAGATATTCGATTTAAAAATAAACCACAACAAGAAAATATTGTACCTATTCCTGTTACACCACAACAAATTCCATTAGTTTCAAATGTTTATCAAGACGATGATGAAGATGATGATGATGCATTAACTGAACAGAATAATAGTAGTACAGCAATTAGTCAATGTAAGTCAACAGTACACTTCACATATGATCTAATAAACAAAGCATTTGATAATCTCATTTTTACGAATTCAATATCTCGTGAAGGAAATATTTTAGTCATATATAGGCCTATCTGTGAGCAAATTATTAAGTCAAAATTTTGTCATTCAATTCTCTTGGGGTATTAGTAACCAGGCCACTTTTTTATGACCCAGTCCGAGCCCGAAGAAAATTTCGTTTACAAAGATGGAGAGCTGTTGCATATTTTTCATCTTTTAGAAAAACGTGATAACCGGGGGGCGGGGAGCGCGATAACTTCCCCTCCTCAGGGGTGAGCCACATGTCAAAAAAAACGGTAAAATCGTCGGGCGGAGCGACCCGACCCGATAAAATATTTGTTTGAACCGAATGACCCATTAGTATCATACGCTCTCAGTGCCGTATTACTTAGGACTATTCGAAAAAAATGAGTTCGATAAAGTTGTGATAAATGTCGGATAGCTCAAGTCACTTCAAAATATGTAGCATAGCTACATTTGACTTCATTTTAATATGAAACCTACTGTGTCGAAGCCTTATAAGAAGATAACGTTATTGTGGATCCAACCGAGTCCACACCCGAGATTTTTTTCCATGAATACTTGGCACTCTTCGTGTGCATGAACAAGTAAAGGATCAAAGTTTTCTCTTAGAAAAAAAAAACCTAATGTACAGTTATATCTTGTTGCTGTATTTCTCATCTGAGGAGCAGCAAGTCCACAAAAGCGTGTAATAAATAGCCTGAAAGTTTCAGCTGAATGTTTTTTTTTTTTTGAAGACAATTCGATATATTGGCAAAACAATATTCTTTTTCGACTTATCTATGGGAGAAATATTACGTCAGAATTCTGTTTTTTTTAGTATTATTGTTCGTCAATAGTAGAAAATTTTGAAACTATAAATCAATCATTTCTAGTAGTTCTCTCGTAATTATTCTTTGAAATAAATTGACAATGAAGGGGATTGCTAATGGATTATTATTGAATTTTTTAAAATCATACATATTGTTCAAATGTTTTATTACATATTTCTAATCTCTTTATCATTTAATATTAAATAAATGGTTAATTGTATTTTTATTAAAAACTTTGAATCTAAATTTTAGCTTTACCAATAATCGATATTGAAACATTATTATTAAATGTTGGTGAAGATTTTCAAGCACTTGTTTCAATAGCTGTTAATCCATCATATTTCTTTGTTCAAAATACTTTATATACACATGATCTTGAAAAACTTGCTCAAAGCATGAAGTATACTATCGTTATTTTCTTTTCTTTATTTTATTTACTAAATATTTTTAGTGATTATTATTCAACAACTGATCCACCATCAATACCTTATAAACCAATGGAAATGAGTTGTTGTGCAGCTCGTTATTCAGTTGATAATCGATGGTATCGTGCTCGAATAAAACGATATAGTTCTGGTAAGTACATTAAGGTGGATGAGGAAAAAAAAATATGTTTGTTAAACATTTTTTTTTGTCCATCATTTTATAGAAAAATGAATTCTAATTTATTATTCGAAAATTTTGTTTTTTATCTTAATTAGAAACAACTGTTGAACTTGTTTATCTTGACTATGGCAATAATGAAGAACGTAATATTAATGAATTACGTCCACTTGATCCAGCTTTTTCTCGTTTACCTGCTCAAGCTATTTGTGCAGCACTTGAGGTTTTTTTCTATTTAGAAATTAAATTTTAATTTAATGGCTTTTGACTTTTTTTTGTAATAGTTATTACCAATCAATGGTGATAATAATAGTTCATGGACAAAAAAAGCTAGTTTTAAATTTCATGAAGATACATTAACTAAACCACTTGATGTACGTATTATTGCACAACCAACTTTACAATGGTAAACAAAAAAAAAAGACATGATTGATTATGTGATTTTTTTTTTTTGATAAATATTTTTCTTCTAGGCCAATGTATTTTGTACAACTTACAATTGATGAACATACTGTAAAATAGAATTTGAAAGATATTCATTATTATTATAATTTTATTTAGGATGTTGCTGAAACATTAATATCATTACGTCATGGTCGACGAGCATCACTTGCTGAAATCGTACAAATTGTTGGTCCTCGTCTTGATCTTAATGATTTTGCTGCTTATAATTTACCAAAAGAAAGTTCGTTAATTACATGATAGAAGGAAATAGAAAAAAACCCACCCGAGTATGTTTTTTTTTGTTTTTGATAGTTCTACAACAAGCAACACATCTCATACTTCCTCAAAGACAATCACATAATGTTTCAAATATGTCGAATGTTATGAAACAAGATGGTGGAATGCAGGTAATCACTTTATTAATAATCGAAAATTTGAAAAAAATAAATTTTACTAATAATATTTTGTTTTTGAGAGAAAACGTGCGTGAGAAGAGACCTTGGTCTAATTTTTTTCTTCAAAATTGTTGTGAATTATTCGATGCAGTTTCATGTGTTGATTTCGAATATACTATTTTTTTTGCCCGCAGGAAATTCACTATGCAGTTCAGAAATGTTTGTTACATAGTAGCTGAAAGAACATTCTGACAAAATTTGGAGATTAGATTACTCATTTTATGAGATTAGTTCTTTATTGATTTATCTGGTGAACAGTTTAATTTTGTTAGATATCGGTTTTCAGACAACAATTTCCTGTAATAAAAATTATTTATACCATTGGATAGATTATATTTCGAAGTATATAAATATTAACAAAAAGCATGGTTCTCATTTTTAATCAAATCTTCGCCTAGATGCTCATTATGCCTTCCCCATAGATCGTATATCAATAACGTTCTCGTTCTTGAAGAAACATGTTTCTAAATAGAATAAAGCAATCTTCTTGTGATTAGACAGAGCTTGCCGTCCTAACAGTTTTTATGTATAATATATTATTATTATTCTAGGGTAAAATTTCATCAAATTTATCCGATAGAATTTCTCGTTCAAGTAATCTTCCATTGATTAATTTAAATTTAAATGAACATATTGGTTCATGTACAATAACATCAATAACATCACCATCACATTTTTTTATACAATTAACAGAAAAAAATAATTTCGAACAAATTTATAATAGTGTTAATGAAACATATCTTGAACGTATATCATGTGATCGTATGACACGTTTAAAAACTTTTTCATTAAATACATTAGGTGTTGCAAGAAATAATCGTGATCAACGTTTTTATCGTGTACAAATTATAAATCATGATCGTGAACGTAAAACATTACTTGTACTTTGTTTTGATTTTGGTGAATATATAACAATACAAGAATCATCATTATATGAACTTATACCTGAATATCAAATATATCCACCACAATCTATTAAATGTTCATTAGGTTTAATACATTCAATTAATGAAGATTGGTCACGTGAAGCTATTAATTTAATGAATCGTTTTATTGGTGGAAAAGGTTTTAAAACATTTCGATTTTATTCATTAAATATATCAATACAAACAATCAAGTAAAAAACAAAAAAGGACATGTTCCAATAAGGCTGGTTCTGTTTTTTGTCTACGATATTTTTGACTTTTATCTATCTGATAGATGTCATAGGACCACTAGAAATGTTTCCTACGACTTAGTTTTACAAGATTTCAAAGTGCGTTGATCACGAATATCATATTCGATTGAGTTTTGTATATGAAAACGTCGCTGTTTTTCTTTTCCAAGTATGTGAAAATATTTGCTTTATCCATTCCAAATCGATACAATTAGAAATATCGCATAGAAAGCTTCATGATCCATCATTTTGCGTAATCTTGACAGAATATGAAAAATGGTTAAAATTTGCTCAATCTATACATCGAAATCACTTATTCAGGTTCAACGGATAGAATTGCATCTAGTGACTATACTTATCATAGTTTTAGTGAACAACTTTTTATCGCTTGAAAAACTTGCCTGAGGTCCCCGCACGGGAAAATTTTAACAGTTGAACTTATAAAAATGAGTTCAAATGCTGGAGAACAGATTCAACTGATGTTTTTATCACTTTCTCTTAAACTTTGAATTTTTCCCGTGGGAAACCTCAAGCGAGTTTTTCGAACGGTAAAAAATTATTCATTAAAACTATGATAAGTATAGTCACTAGATGTAACTTTATCTGTTGAATCTAAATATGGTATCTAAATTGAGCAAATTTTTACTATTTTTTGCATGCCGTTTAATTGTTTTTTCATATTCGAAATTAGTATAAAAACCTATATTGAATCGTACACACAACTGTTTGATATTCGAGCATTTTATCGTGTGTCAAGGTCACACAAAATGATGAATCATGAAGTTTTCTATGCGATATTTCTAATTGTATCGATTCTTTTTTTTATAACTGAATCGACTTGGAGGAATGGATAAAGCAAATATTTTCACATATTTTGGAAAGAAAAAAAGCAATGTTTTCATATATTGATAGGTCAATATATGGAAAAATGGGTTAGCAATAAAATACAAAACTCAACCAAATATGATATCTGTGATTAGCGCACTTTGAAGAAAAAAAAAAGAGACCACACTAGAACATGTCCTTTCTTTCAATAAAAGAGACAAAAAAAAAAAACTTTTTGTTTTTTGTTTTTCTCTTATTTTAAAGACTTGGTGATCCACCATTACCTATTATATTATATGATATGAATACATCAATTAATTCAGTAAATGAACAATTAGTTGAAAGAAAACTTGCAATGTCTGATACAAATTATATGGAATATATACGTATTGCTAATGATGCAATGAATGATTTAAATGGTTATAAAAATCAACGTATTAGACAATATATTGAATCTCAAAGAACTTATACTCAACAACAAACTGATAAAACTCAAACACCATCATCAGTTTTTATTGAAAGAAATCCAATTGATGTTCGATATGAACAACCACAAAAACAAACAATCAATAATTCAATTATTAATACAACAAATATGGAACCACTTCCTCTACCTGAAAATGAAGGTTAAAATAAATAAATTTTTCTTCTTCATTCGAAAAAAAGTTAATCATTATCAAACATAGATCTAGTGAAATACAGTTGTAGACAAAATTAGTCGCTCCCTCACCTCATGAAATGCTATTATTTTTTATAATATTGAGCTGATACTTTTGTATTCAATATTTACGACAGATAAACTTTTATACGTCTTATAATTCAAGAGAAGTAAATTTTTATGAAAATAGTCAAATCTTACGTTTAAAATATGATGTTTTTTTTTTTTTGTTGAAATTTTTATGATCATACAATTCAGAATTCTCGAATGAGTTTCAGTGAAGTCAATTAATCATTTAATACAAAAAACAAAATACTTTTTAAAAACTATCGAGCTGAAAATTTTATTTGATTTGGATACATCTGAATGAAAATTGATTTTTTGAACGAATAGGAAGAGCTGATTCTTTTTTGTTTGTTTGATATAGAAAATTTACCATATTGTCCACCTGTTGTCGAACCAGAATTACGACATTGGTATGCTGTTGAAGTAACACATGTGAAATCAGCTGGTGAATTTTATATTCGATATCCATTTGGTATTGATACTTCACTTGGTCAAGGCAATGAACGTATGTATTATCTTAGTATTGACTTTACTGATCGAAGATTTTAGAATTTTTGAAAAGATAATTTATTTGTTCGATTTTTTTGATTTTGATTTCTTCTTTGTTGTTTATATCAAGAGATTATCTTACTAGACAACGATCATTCTTAAGTCGATACACAAGTTACGAAGTTTACCGTTTTTTTTTTCTAATGAAATTCTGTGTTTTTTATACTAAAGTATAAGCAAAAGAGTTTAATTAGAATGTATTTTTGAATTTTTTTTTTCGAACATTAATAGCTATAACATATTGGAAAAAAGATTTGAGTAGCTGAAACAATGTCCTATGAAAAGAGCTACTTTTTAATTTTATATTAAAAATTTTGGAGATAAGGTCTATGTAAAACCAAGACTCCCAAAACCAGGATTGAATGAACATTTCCGAACAAAATAAAAGACGTCTCCGAGCACTTCACGATCAATCTTTATCGAATTGCACTCATACTATGAGAGACCTTAAAAGCATTTTTCTGTTGTTTTAAAGATTTCAATCAAGGCGACTATAAATTTTTCGATGATCACTATATACTAAAGTTTTTCTCTACAAGCTTACATATATCCCGTTCTGTAGTCAAAAGCTTATAGTCGCCTTTACTATTTCACGTTTTGAAGTCTCGCATAGAATGATTTTGAGAGTAGAGGGGGGAGGGGAAGCGGAAACACCTTTCATAAATTTTCGCAGATAGTCTGTAAACGAAAGCTTTTCAGAAATAGCTACCGAAAATTTCCTAGTTTTTCAAAAAAACTGGTGACCGAAGGACGGGCGGTAGCGCGCCACTTTCCGTGTTTCATAGAAAGTCGTGATCGGGCTCAAGGGGAGAGGTAGCTTTGGAAAGATCCTCCTATCCTCCTTCAGGAATGAGCCAAATCTTGGAAAAAAATCCATACACAAAAACAAAATCGGGGCCAAGAGGGGTAGCTTGCGAAGATCTCCCGAACAGCGGCTATTTAAAAGTTTGCGAGACAATAAAACAGATTTTCAATTTGTGCGGGGAGGGCAGCCCCCCCCCCCCCCTCCCACATCGAGAGCCTACTCAGAAATGTTTGTTATTTGTTAAACGGTTTTGATCAAATTCGAAAAATTTGTTTGGAAAGTCTTGATTTTCCAGAAACTCTTTATCCAAAATTTTTAATAGAAATTTAAAAAGTCGCTCTTCTAATAGGAAATTATTTCAACTATTCAAGTCTCTTTTTTCAATTTCTCGTAGCTATTACCGGTTTTTTCTTAAGAAAATTCAATTTTAATATAATTTTTCTTCATCTTCTAGCTGCAGTTTATTCCGAAGAAATCGAACCAAATCAAATGCTTAATGATCTTCATCGAAATATGGCGTAAATATTTTTTTTTATATTAATATTTCTATTAATAAGAAAAATTTCATTTTTATTTAAGTGATTTATATTCAACAGAACAACGTCGAGGTATATCAACAGCTGCGACATATTGTCGTGGTCAAATGGTTGCTGTTCGTTATCAATCACATTGGTATCGTGCACGTGTATTAGAATTTAAACCAACAACAAATTTTGCATGGGTTTGTTATTGATAATAATGATTTTTGTTTGATCATAAATTTCTTTTTTTTGCTTTTTTTATTAAAGGTTCAATTTGTTGATCAAGGTGAAATACGTGAATTAGGCACAAATACAATGCGATCATTACATACACGATTTCTTGATTTACCATTACAAGCATATTTATGTCGTTTAGATGGTTTTGATGTAAATTATCCATGGACAACACAAGATAAAGATTTATTTAAAAAGAAAATACGTGATAAAATTTTATATGCAAGAAAAACTCATGGTAATATAAAATTATTTTCTAACAAAAGGATTTTTGCTTTGATGCTTTTTTTGTTTGTTTTTAGAACCAAATTTAATTCAATTAGTTGAATTTGTTGATGGACAACTTGTTTCATTTGATTCATTTTGGAATACACTTCATCATTCACATAAATCATCTGAAACAACAACAACAACAACAACAAAACCAATTCAATCAACATCATTAAATCGTAATATACCTTCAACATTAACAAATATTCATTATTCTCAACAATCAAAAGTTACTTTACCTACGTCAAATAATGAAGCACCTGTTCGTAATCTTCAACCAGTATTACCTGGTCTTGTTAATTATGGAAGTGGTTCTGAATATAGTCAAACATCATTAATGATGCCTAAATCATCAACAATTAAAAAATCAAGTGGTGTAACTATTCCACCACCACCACCACCACTATCATCATCAACAACAAATAAACAACCAATGCAATTTATATCGGCTGGTTTTAAACAACCTGCTGAATATACACATTTATCACCTAGTGAACAATTAGCACAATTACAACAACAAGAAAGTCATCGAATTCAACCAACAAGTGGTTATTCAATTAATAAACATTTTCGTCAACAACAATAATACATTTTGTTAATAATACATATTTAGATTTTTTCTTTTTGTGTAGTGAGTGAATTTAAAAAAACACTCTAGTCAGAAAGATGTGTATGTGTGTGTTTTTTTTTCTTCTAACTTTTGTTACTTTTTTTTTTTTTTTCTATGTTCAACATGATGTTTCTTTTTTCTTGTTCGATATAGTTTCTTGGTATTAACCAGAAAAATATAAATGTGAAAGATTTTGAAAATTGTTGAGAATGATATTTTATTCAGATTAGATCAAGACTCAGCTCTCTCCCTCTAAAGGCTATTAGCCTAATCTCTACAAATGGGTCCAATTCATACTCATTGTAATTTTGCTGAATCTGTTTATTTATAATATAAGAAACTCTAACTTGTTTCATACTTTAATCATGCAAGAAATGTGTGAACAGCTTTTTTCGCTGGTTACGTCACTGATAACTACAAGGATGGTTCAGTACGAAGAGTTGTCAATTTAAATATTAAATTGAGTGAATATGTCATCGTAATGCATGTAGGCAAAAATTCCATAAAATGGAAATGAAAAGAAAAAAGTTTATCATCATGATGATAATTTTATTGTGATCGAATCAATTTGAGATAGTATATTCGGATAACAGTTGTATATAATCGAATGATCGAGAAATGAGATTGCATTCAGTGTTTTCACTTTTTCTTTTCAATACATGTGATCAAGTGTACAATCTGAAGGTAAAACACTGCTAGACCTTTCGAATTGTCTTTGAAACAATGGAGCAGACTTTCAAAAAAAATGATCCTATAGTTTAAAAGATTCTTCTTCATCCTGTATATTGAATGCATAATTTGTGATCTGTTTTAAGCAGTTGAACAATAGAAATCTACTTTTTGAAATTTAAAGACTCTGACTATAATGATTAATTAGTGAAGTTCAAAGTAACAAAAATATCATGTACATAGACAAATTCGAATCGGGTACAATTGCTTTATTCAAAGATAAAGAATTTTCATAAAAAGATCAATATTTTTGAAGAATATTGAAAAAACTGATGCATTTCTCACGATATCAAACATAACTGAAACGTTTTAAAAATAATATATAAAAGTGAGAGCTTTTCAAGGTTTACAAGATAGCTTTTTTTCTTCTATTAATAAATTTTTTCCTAGAGAATTCAACGCTGAATCTTCTGGTAAAAAATTGGTTTAATCAAGTATATTGAAGAAGAGAAAAAGTGAAAATACTGAGAGTGAAGTTAGTTTTGAGTTACTCAGTTACATTATGAAATGTTGATGTTTTCTTCATTTTCATTGAAACAAAAAAATTGATTGAAATCTGACAAGAATTCTCCGACAAGCTGTTTACAATGAAAAATCGAGCACATGAGTAAGGAAAAATGTTCGATCATTTATTTATATAAGTACAATGTAAGTCTATTGAGAGTGAGGATCGAAATTCAAATGAAAAATAACCTACCAACCTACAAACGCATTCTCGTGAGAACGAAGTCCGATGGCTAAAGTTCATCGGGTCCAAAAATTTTGGATCTGGCCCAGTTCACTAAACTTTTTTGGACTCGAACCCAGACACGATTCATACTCATGATATCATCAATAAGATTTTTTAATTCGTCTTGATAATCGCTCTGAAGAAACGAGATACGTTTTTCGTTTATTTAGATTGAGCAACTAGCACTCCCTACATATTTTTCAGGATCTCTTGATGATGATCATATAAAAGTATGGGGTTTGGGTGATAGTGACCATGTGAGTTCAGGTTAGTCTTCTCGTTATACACGCTCACTCGCACATTCTGTATAAATAAGGTCCTGATCTGTCGACAAGGGTATTTCAGAACTTGTACTAATGTAGATCAAGCCGATGCAAACAATTGAGGTAAGGTCTGTATCAATCGAACAATTGTTCTCGCTTTTTGTCAAAGCGGCAATAATCGGAATCTTCATTAAATGATTTCGGGTGCTTGATTGGCATCCGATTGTCCTTGAAATTGGCATGCATAGGCCATATGAACGAACCAACGGATCAATAAGAATTGCTCATCGCGCACATCTATTAATAGATTGATTTCATTTTCATCTGTCTTCTGCTTGTCATCGTCATCCGCCGTAGGGATATATCGATAATGAAGCTAGAAAACATCACGCCGTTTGAGCTCATAGCGACCTTCCCTTTGTTCAACCTTACCCTTCATGAACGAATATTTTCAGCCCAACGTATGCATTGAACAATCGTGAATAGGTTACCGATTGAACTAGTCAGTCTACCACAACGGGCATAGAGTGTTGATAGACTTATAATAGACGTGTAACATGAGAAAGTTGATCTAGATTATCTTAAGAACTGCTGAGTGTATCAAGTTATCCTTTGGTACTTAAGGATTTCTCGAAGTGCTCTTTCTTTTGTCTAGCGGATACTTTTGTCCAAAATGCTTGGAAGTAGACTTTCTAGAAAACCATGGTTTTGGAACCAATCGTCGCGGAACTTTTTTTGTTATAACAGCCTATAATAATAGAGCAACCAATTCTCTACAAAATGAGATGTTTTCGAGCTCTCTACAACGTTTTCTGGCTGAATTACATCAATTTTAGTGAAGGGCAAAAGCCATTTTTTTTTGCTATTTCCTTTGGGAAAACAACGAAAAAATGGCTTCTGCCCATTACTAAAATTGATGCAATTCAGCCAAAAAACATAATAAAGAGCTCTGAGGCATCTCATTTTGTAGAGAATTGGCTGCTCTATCGTTATAGGCTGTTAAAGCAAAAAAGCTTCCGCGACCATTTGGTCCTCAAACCACGGTTTTATAGACAGCCTACTTCCGAGCATTTTCGACAAAAGTGTCCGCTAGGCAAAAGAAAGAGCACATCGAGAAACCTTTAAGTACCAAAGGACCACTTGAGATACTCAGTCATTCTCAAGATAGTTTTCACATGTTACACGCCTATTCATCGATACGAACCAGCTATGTACACAAACACACAACCTTCTATTTTTCTTTCTCGCTTCTTCAGCCCATCTGTTGCGATCTCATTTGCTATTTTCGTCTTCTCATCGATTTTAAATTTTTTCTCTCGAGCATGTTGCTTTCTTTCTCTCACTGTTTGTCTTGCATTGTTCTCTCCATCAAAAGACAAGTCATCGAAATCAGACCAGCAATAAATAGCATTCATTTTCGTAAATGCACCGTGCCGCTACTAACCGTAAGACTCTCATTCTTCTTTTTCCATTCAAGTCTGTAAACACATCCAAGTGTCACATACGAAGCGAAAAAGAAAAGCTTGCTTTTGCTTTGCAAGAGCTCCGACAACGAATTATTTATTTGCTCCCACTCGAAATGAAACCCTTAAGCTTTGCCATCATGCATTGTACGTTGGATGGTTGTAACATAGTAGCGAATATCAAAGTTGTACCAAAGAAAATGTATTATCAACTGGCTGTGCTTTTCAAGATTTTGTTTCTTACTCTTATATTGCATGTCTGGGAAGACATTCTGTTAATGTACGATTGCACAAGAATAATCAAGTGTGAGAACAGCTATTTTGTTCCGTCAACAAAATTAGACAATGATCTTGCGGCATCGATATAAAATGATGAGTGATAGATAGAGAAGCAAATGTGTTAAATAGTTAGAAAAGTAAACACAAAGGTTCCATTTATTCTAAGTATGAAACATCGATACTGCATACACTCTAGAATTAGAGATTTTTCACGAGACCTAAAAAGATTCTTCCCGTGTATGCAAACTCGGAACATTTTTTGATGTTCTATAAATAAAGTTTCGCCTCAAACCATTTCTAGGTTGCTGTAATAAAGTTTTCATAAGACAGGTGTCGTACCAAAACACTGTATCAAATCGAAAATAAGGTTTCAAACCAACTCTTACATCAGCAGCATAAAATCTATCTGCTTACTCTTGTATCCTTATTTCTATACTTAAACTTTCATTCCTATACGTAAACCATTATAACTATGTTTAAAGGTGAGATGTAGGTATTGCTGTTAATGGAGAGTATATCTATAGTCACATCCATACCTGCTTAGCTTCGGTCTCATCTGTTCTAATGATAGTTTCTTACAGGAGCTAAATTGTAAAAGTGCATTTGAGTTATATGTTCTTTAGAGACATGGAAAAATTCACTCATCAAATGCTAGCTTCTTGCCATTTTCCTTATTTATTTTGATTCAGAAAACTATTTCACTTAAATCCTAAAAAAGAATCGACTAATCGATTTAGCGACATATTGGCCGTGTTCTGTGCTACTCCAAACTCTACAAGTTGTCATTATTAATGATGATGTTTGGATGGAATCTCGAAGAAATTACTTGAAAAGTTACAAAAAACTTTAAAATTGTTCGGACAAGTACACTTCCTGAATGTCTTTTACATCTTCTTGCTTCATCGAATGATTGGCAATGTTCAGGAGACTTTTCTTAATGTTATTCGCAACTCCTGTAACCATTCCAGTAGTAGTTCGATCTTGTGCTTCTTTTTCTTTGAAATAGCGTACAGCATCTTCGAAAATATTGTGTATGTATTCTGCTTTAAAATGGAATTGATAAAATTGTAGTATAACAATGCTGTCACATAGAAAGGCAGAGATAAGTTCAGCAACGAAAGAAATCACTTCATAAACATGTTCATGTTCGTTGACATAGAACCATTCGGTAGCGACTGTCAATGTGACTGTGCTCACAAACAAATATAGAGCCGATTTGATCCAAATACCTTCAAATCGAGCGTATGAATCTGAGAAAAAGTCGAAGAGAAGAAAAAAAGCAACCGTATTCCTTGTCAACGATGTATATTTGATATTCATGAACACTGGTATGAAGATAGTGAGAATAACTTCTAAACGAGACATAAAATGA
>CAJNOL010003830.1:0-19307 GCA_905250125.1 Rotaria sordida | reverse complement strand
CCCCCCCCCCCGCAATAGATGACCCCCTGAGCAAAAAATTTGAAAGGTGTATTAGAACACGCGGGTCTTCTAATCCGACCAAGAAAAAATTTCAAACACTTTTTCCTGAGATTTTTTCTGTTTTCATATCCAACTATATTATCGAAAGATTTTTCAGTCCTGTCCAATGATCGGGAGATGCTTACTACTCATTTGAAGAGAACCAGAAGGAGCATAAAACTACATGCTCCTTGAACACTGTTATTCTCTACATATCATTATATTTTTTTATTATCCTAAAATGAGAATATACTAGTTTCGGTAGAAAAGAGTTGAAAAACAATAAGTTCAAGTTCTAAACTTTAGCGATTCATCGAGGTCTTTTGAGTCGGTTATCAATTCTTTCTTTGCACTCGAAGTATTTTAGTGCTAGACTCATGTTTTGCACTATTTAGAGTTCGAATAAAGACATCAAAAGGACTAAGTACATTGATAGGGGTTTATCAATAAGATTCTGGTCGGAAATACTATCGAAATTCAGGGTATTGCTTCTAATTATCACTTTAATTTTACGTAGAATCTTTTTATGAATGATATCAATGAGTATGAATAGAAACTTAATTTGCTGAGAAGTATAGCACATGCCACTCGAGCAATCTACTTTTTACACAGATTTCTGTCGATCTTTTCCTACATCTAAAACATCTTTGTAATGTTTTCAGTACGGGCGTACACAACTCTGTGTTTTTAAGAGCTTTGATCGATTTTTAGGTACTTCCATAGATATTAACGTATTATTGGAAGACGAAACTTGAGACAGTCACAGAAATCTAATTGGACAAGCGGTTTTTTGATGACACTAGAAAAAGCTGCTAGCGCAATCTCCACGGAATAAAATGTGAAACATGATATAGCTTTTGTTGCTAATTATATGAAAATTGTTTTATTTGATTTATTTTGAGGCGCATTGCTTCATCATTCTTTAATTAATCCTCTAGAATTACAGAGAAGTAGTTCATATGTTCTAATAGGATGTTAGTATCATACGGTTTTTGATCGCGTATCAACAAAGTCCGTTGCAGCCTGTAGCGAGGAGGAAGAAATGCACTGTGTCCGCCACGCTCTGTGATGGCGTGTCAGGGCATCTGCATTGGTCTGTAGGGGAAGAGTGAGGGCAGTAGGTCCAAATTTTTTCCTTATACGCTTCCACACCGTTTTTAGGCTATGTTTCATAAAATAAATCACCCGTACGAGAAGCAGCATATAAGCACATCATTATTCATGACTGTATAATCTCATAAGTAGCCGTTTACAAGAGTAATTTTTGTGGAAACAGCAATATGGAATGCAAAATAATTTTTTTGAAAATTTTACATGAAAGTCACATTAGAAGACCCCCTTAGAGAGTTTTTACGCTCGGACATATTAGAAGATCCGGGGATCCTCTAATACGGGAGGTACATTGACTTCTATCTGTTAAACACATTGCCTATGAAGAAACAATACAACTATTATTTGACTTATAGTATTTTTATCTTAATTAGACCTTTAGTTAGAACGAAATTTAACAAAATAAAAAATCGAAAAGTATAAGAAATATAAAATAGATGTTCAATTGTTCTTGATCTGACAACGTTAACTAAAATTGAAATGAGTTTTTCGACGACAGAGACGACCTCTAATAATATAAATAATTAGAAAATTATTTCAATTATCAACTTCTCATTTATATACAAAGTAGTTTCTATAATATTGACAAAAGTATAATTTTTCTTCGTTATAGTAAGTATGTATCAATAAAATTCAATCACACTTTTTTATGTGATAAATATTGTCTTTTCCTTCTTTGAATGTGAATTCTTCGATATCGTACGAATTAGAACAATGACTAGCGATGAATATAATATCGGAGATAGACGAAAAAAAAGAATAAATGCTCATCCGTAAATTAATCAAGCTACACGAATCGATGTTCTTGTCGCTATTCTTTCCAGATTCTTTAATTGCAGAAAAATCTCTCAAGATTCTTTTTCTATCTATATAATGTAAGAATCTTGTCTGACTTACAAGATCTTGTGAATCAGACAAGAATCGTGTAGACAGAACCTTGTCTGGCGAGACAAGAAATCTGTAATCTGGAAAGAATCTTGCAGTTCTTGAAAATCTAGTCTGATTCTTTTTCATCAGAGAATAGACAGAAATCTTGGAGAGCCTAGCAAGATTCTGGTGATTCATTTTCATATTCGTACAGGTCTATAATAATAATTTCGTGTTCGTTATTATTTTATTGTTGAAGTTTTTACTACAATTACAAACATTAAAAACAATAACAGAAAGATAATATAACAAAAAATAATAAAGTATCGAAAAAAGTGTTACAAAAAAAGCTAAAATCACAAGTTCGTAGTCATTTTAATAAAATTTTCCTCGAACAAATGAAAAAACCTTAAAAGAAAATGTAGAGTCATTTATCTAAAAGTTAACTTACGTTATTCAAATAGAATGTTACCAGTAAAATGTTCAATGTAGAAATGAACGAAGAAGCACGAACACGAAATTTATACAGACATAGAAAACAATGGATGATTGTCTATTTTTCGATTCTGGAAAGTTCTTTTCATCGTTCTATGTGGAATGAAAAAAGACTCTTGACTGAATTTCAAGACGAAGAAGAATCGTAACAGATTTTACAGAAAAAAAAGAATCTGGAAAGAGTTGAGACAAGAATGTCGACTTGTGTATTCATTGATGATATATTTTTTTCTGGTGAGCTCATCCATTCATTTATCCAATGAATAGCATCGGACACCAATGAACAATGAACATATATATTATATATATATGCATAATAAGAAAAGTGTTAGTCAAACTCAACATGAATCTGTCTAACATTGGCCTTCTTGATTTACCTTATGATATATTACTTATTATTTTAAAAAAGCTCAACAATATAGATGTTCTTTATTCATTGTTGGATGTTGATAATCAACGACTTGACATTATAGTACAAGAAAATACTTTCACTAATACTCTCAACTTTGTATTAACAACATCAACTGATGATATTTCCCCGTTTACTGATTCAATACTTGATCGATTCTGCATAAATATATTGCCAAGAATTCATCACAATATTAAATCTCTTATTCTTGACTCAATATCTATGGAACGTATTCTTCTGGCTGCTGATTATCCTAATCTAACTGAACTTAAACTCTTTAATTTTAACGGCAAAATTGTTTCACATTATTTTACAGGTAAATAACGTTGCATAATGATTTAGATGAAAGACTATTGTATAGATAGACTAGACAATAATTATTTATTTTTTATTTAGTTGAATCACCATTTCGACGTATTTTTCAACGACAAATTACCGATCTTATTCTTGTATTCGAAAACGATTTTAATGAAATATCAGTTAAACATTATACAACAGATGTCTATGGATATATTTTGAAATTCTTCGAAAATTTAAAACATTTATCTATTGGATCATTTCCCCATTTTTTTCCACCTTTGGTACTTCGTAATTTACCTTTAATTACCTTCTCCTCTTCAATTCTTTACAAATTATGTATTCGTGTCGGAAATTTCTTAGATTTTCTTGCTTTACTTGATGGTCGTCTCCAACAATTAACTACCTTGATTGTTGCTATTGGTGATATGGCATATCATTCATCGAATGTTTACAATATGGTAAGTTTATTTTATTAAATTAATCTTTTCAACGTAAAAAAAATACTATTGATCAAAGTAATAATTGTTTTCATATTATTATAGATAGATCTTTTTTTTTTCTAATGTATTACTATTTATTTGAATCAACTGTAATTAAATAGTTGTAAAATGAATACTCGTCTATTTGGAAGAAATAAATTGAATGATTGAGTTTCATTGACACATACACAAACAAATGATTAAGTTTTGATGAGTTTTTAGGTTTATCAATCATGTAATTTTCTACTCAAAAACGATATGTGTTAAAAATAAAACTGAAAATGTTTATCTTCAGATATTTTGAAGATATATCTAGTTGTTCGAGAAGTCGACAAGAGATCAAACTTATCTCAGTCTAAATTTCCCTGCAACAGCTATAAAAAAAACCTTTGCTTTTAGTCACTCCTGTTATTTTTATAATAAACAATGTAAAAAGCTTGCGAATAATAAGTGAGGACAGATAAGGATTATGAAATATAGAAAAGCTAGATCGGGATAACTTTCATTTGTCGTGAATCGATGAGTTGTTTAGTGAAGTTTTTCGTGTTGACAACATTGATTCGATTTAATTCTGATTATTTTATACAATGCAAATATTCATATTTATCTTCAGATATGACTTATTTTCTATACAAATAATATTTTTCTAATATAGGTATAATAATAAACTTAACGAAAATTTTCGAGTTATCTCAATATCCATTATTTCTTATGTGTTGAAAGTTTAGAAAAACAAAATAATTGTCTTAGTCATCAATGTAAAAGAAAATTTATATATCATAGAATAGAAGATATATTTTAAAAATGAATTAAATAAAAACAGATTTTCAATTAATTAATCATCTGAACTTTTTGTTATTTTAATCGATAATAATATATTGATAAATATTAATTTATATTTTCTAGGATAATTTACCTAATTTGAAATGTTTCTCTTTAAAATGTTATTGCTTATCTTATGAATATGATGCTCAAATTCTACCTCTTTTTTGTCATATGTCAAATCTTGAAGAATTAACTTTGCATATTACTATCGAGAGTCGAACTGCATTTATCGATGGTACTCATATTTATAATGAAATTCTTGTTCATATGCCACGACTTCGTACATTTTATTTTTGTATTAGTACCGATACACATATGGATCGTTTAATTCGTCATTTATCTAGAGATGATATTCAAGGAACTTTTACTAACATAATATCTGAACAAGTGGATTGTATTGTTAATTACAGATATCGTAGTGCCATGTGTCATGTCTTTTCACTACCATTCATGTTTGATTCTCTCAAATATATTGGTAATAAATTTCCAACTATTATTTTCAATAATGTTAAAATTTTGGCGGTGCACGATGGAGTTCCATTCAAACATGAATTTTTCATTCGAATTGCTTGGTCTTTTCCTTTACTTAAACAATTATCTGTTATTAATCTTAAACCACAATCACCCATATTAGATCAATTGACCTCTAATGATAATCAATTGTATTCAATTGTTGAATATCCTTATCTTACTTTGCTTCGTCTTGAGGCTGTTCATATTGATTATGTTGAACAGTTTCTCAATTATACAAAAACACATCTACCTCGTCTAACGAAATTAGGAGTCAATTATGATCAATTAACAATCGTTACAGAAAATTTTACAAGAGATACAACACGGCTCAATTGTGTCAAAGTGAAACAATTAAATATCAATAAAACATTAGTACATTCAAAAGATTTCTATGTTTATTTTCCTTTCTTGTAAATCTTTCTTTTTTTTCTGAATAAGTTAATAAAAATGAACAATAAAAAGATTAAAAGTATTTTTGCAATCGAATTATATTGACCAAGAATTATTAATTACAAATGCTTATTAACTCTGAATTTTTTCTCTAAAAAAAATATTTAGATTTTACATGTTGTATGTATGACAGATTAGAAAATATTAGCTTGTCTACGTCAGGTTTGAAATAGTTCAAATAATTAAAAAAAAGTGGTTTGTGTGTTCATAATCAATGAGATATAAAATGAATTTATTGTAAATGTATTTGTAGCTGCATTTGTAATAGCCATAGGACTACCCCATCCATCAAAGGCAAGATATGGAGGGCTAATAACACCAGTTCTATAGCCACTGGTAGGATTACTAGTATTTAAACCATTCAAAACCAGAACATTTTCCCAATTCAAACCACCGTAGCCATTCGGTACTGGGACTCCTGACGTGTTCGTTGTATTTGTTATATCATCAAAAGTTATCAATAATGATGGTTCTGGACAGGCTACAAATCAACGTTAAAATATTTAATTTTTTTTTATAATGAGAAAGTTATCTATAGGCTATCCTGACTAGCATCAAAGTATACTTTTCACATGTAGAACAAAGGAAACATGCAAAAAATTCCGTAAATAAATAATATTGAAATAAATAAAATTCATTTGAATATCTAGTTAAATGTCTCATCAATTGATTGAAAGCAGCTGTACCCCACGAGTCCAAAATAGAAAAGATCCGATTTTTAATCTATTTTATTTTTATTTTTCAAAAAAATGAGTATAGCAGAACTCAAACCAATTTTCAAATAATATTTTTCAATGAGATATTGATAATGATACTTTGTTGATGAAATAAAACAAATAATATTTTACGATCGATCCTTACTCGACTTCATACCCTAAGGCAATCTGGTGCTAAAAGCCGAGATGAATAGAGCAGCAATGATAACAATGGCAAACATAATTGTTTTTGTTGAATTACGAGTGGTATCAAGCATTGAAGGACCGCTTAAATAATCCTATTTTACTCGTCACTGAGAGCTGGTAGCAGATGGTACTCGGTCATACTATCGATGCTAAACAAAAAAAATCGACGTTGTTCTTTATGATGCAGATTGGTAGGATTGATTTGTGCTCTCTTTTATCAAACATTATTAATTCCTATGAAAGTTGACTTACATTCAAAGCTTGTACGGCAATCATCGTTTCCATGCAATAGAGATTAGTTCTAAAACACTTATTTTTCACAGAACTTCAAGTTCTGCGATGTTATGCTAAGTTATATTTGAATCTGAGAGGGAAAGTTTTGCAGCAGAGGACATGAATGTGTGTGAGCGTGCAAACATCATGAAAAGTCCCAAAATCAATGAACAAATTTGAAAATCTCCCATCTATATCTACTACACCTAAATAGCTTTCTTGCAGTATCCACTATATTCTAGAGAGACGCTAAAATCGAAAAAATTACTTATTATTAATGCATATGTTTTGGCAAATGAATTATAGTCAAAAACCACATGAGTAATCGAACAGAATTCGGCTCACTGATCAATTGCAATAGTGGTTCATCATTATGTTGTTTTCTGTCAACATGATGAATCACATGCCATTGTTCACAATCCATTGGGCAATAGATTGATCACATTTATAATTGCTTCTTTCGAGAAGACTCTTCTAACAGATTACCTATCGTGATGATCTTGATCGTTTATTTGATGTTGGAACCAATTCTCAAGAAATTTTCGTAAGAGAAAAACTTCATGTATGTCTTATTGGAAATAAGTAATGTCATTTTTTATGGTTAATGATAAGAGAATGCAATTGTCACACTATCTAAAAATATACGAGAAGTGACATAGAATTGTCTTATCTTTACCTCATGTGAGATAATTCAGATTAAAGTATCGAGACTTTCACAATTTTTTTCTAATAACTGAATAGAAATCTGATATTTTGTTTGAAAATTTTTGTACCATCCGACATAGAACATGTGGTACTTTGTTTGAATTAAAAAATCTATGTTAGGCAACAAAATTAGTCAATCTCGACTTGAAACACCCTAAAAACTTCATATGTATTGATTGAAGGTTACCAAGTCGTTAGCAGATGATAAATACAGCGGTACGACTTAAGGTGTCGAACTGAAATAGAGAGCTTTATGGAATATATTCCACTTCAAAGTGAAATATCAAAACACAAAAAAAAAAGATTTCTTTAGTTTTCAGAAAACCTAACTCATATATTTTTGCCATGATTGAGATGAGTTATCAATGCCTTTCAAGGTCAGAAAATCAACTTGTAGTAAATGAAATATTGGAAAATTTTGTTCATTAAAATTTCCAGTGTATCAATTTTGAAAATGAATGATTTGACGTGCGCAGTCTCGGACGACATGCACACTTGTTCGAATATCGAAATGGTCCACTAACAAAATAAAGGATTGTATTTCAATGAAAATGCCGAGATTGATATTCGATCATGCAAGCAAGCGATTAAGATAGATAAGAAACAACTGTTTGTGATTAAATATGTTTTTGTATCATGAGTCGTTGTTTGCTTTTTCTTAGTAATAGCTATTTCAATAACTAAAATGAATTCACTGACCTGTTACAATTGACTCTATATACATATTTCAGATAAAACAACGTCGAATTTCACTTTAGCTGTTGGCCAACAATATTCTTCACATTTCAAATTTGAAATTTCAAACGAGAACGTCATTTTCAGAATTGATTGAAGTTGAAATCAACCAATTAAACTTGTTCCAGATTTTCTTTCTTGAAATCTTTCAGTGATCAAGGTTTGTCAAACGTTTTTCTTCCAGGATAAAAAATAAGATCGGAAATCTGAGTCGAAGAAACTAAGTAACATTTTGAACCATTAAAAGAAAAAAATAAATTTCCTATTTGGATAAAATGCAAAAAGAAAAGAATATTCTTCTTTCTTTGTCTACAGAAAAAAAGTTAAATCTAACGATTTTCGTAACTCTTTTTTTTTGTGTCTGTTTTTCTGATGTCTTGTGATATACATGAAATATAAAAAAAGACTAAAAATACTGAGAAATTTTATAGAATTAGTCAAATTTTTGGTAGAATCATGAGAGTCTTCTTTTCAGAAAAACAGGAAAGTCATTAACTTTAAATATAACCTTTAAAGAAAGCTATTCCAGCATGTGTCCTGCAACTAGGTCAGATACTCGGCACCTGATCCGACAATTAATTATATTTTCATGTTTCAAAAATAGTTTTACTTTTTCAAACTGTTATTTATATAGAAACATACGAATGGAAACTGATTCGATCATGATTGAACAATTGAATGTACTTGCGACTAAGAAAATTCGTTTCAACGAAAATTCATCAGTTGCTAGTAAAAGATTTTTATCATACCTTTGTTCTCAATTTCATCTTTTTTTGAATCATGGAGTACAACTTGCTTGAGAACTGTTTTTTCATCGATCGAACTAACTTAGATTTGTTAGCGACAAACATAAATTTCTCCAAAAAATGCTTTTCCTTTTTTTTATTGACTTCAAGTGAAATTATGAACATGGCACAACAACCAATGAAAATATATTATGTCTTTATCCTCTTTTACTTATTAAATTCGATATGTAAGTTAATAATTATGTTTGAACAAGTAGATATAGTCAATGTTAGTTGGAGGTTCTTATCAACGGCGTTTATTGCAAGACCTTTTCGCTGAAAAGCAACATGATAAACTTGAACGAGCCTCTATAGATAATTCAGTAGCTGTATCTGTCGATATAGGATTTAATCTACTACAAATCATGGACTTTGTAAGTAAGATTAAAATTTGCTTTTTCTTTATTCATTCGTTTTTCTTTTTATTCTGAATAGGATGAGAAGAATCAAGTCCTTACAACTAATGGCATATTGACTCTGGTACGTATAGTCATTGAGAAAATTGATATTTTTCATATGTCTGCACAGATATGGGATGATAACAGAATGATGTGGGAACCGGCAGATTATGGTAATATTACAAAGGTAGTAGTACCAAGCACAAAAATTTGGATCCCAGAGATTCTTCTGTATAACAGGTAGAGCTCGAAAAATGTGTGTTATAAATATAGATTTTTTTCTTCAAAGTGTCGATGAGGAGTTCGACAGTCTAAGACCAACCAATGTGAGTATAGTACATACCGGAAGTATTATGTATGTTACACAAAAAATATTCAAATCAAGTTGTTCATTGAATATTACATCGGTTCCATTGGTAAGTATTTCTTACTCTAAAAACGATTTTATTCACATCTCATTTTTATCGTGAATCTTTATATCTTATCCGATGCGTATTCCTGTGATTTACAATTTGGTACATGGCCGTTAGACAATTCTGGTATGTGTTAGAATATACTTTATTTTATTTTGTAAAAGGCAAAAAATAAAATGAGGACAATTGAAAGGATACGAACCATTTAAAATCCGGCAATGCTCATGAAAAGCATACGATATCATTGAGATTTTGATTATTTTTCTCCTTATTTAGCTTTCATCATAGATTTTTCGCATAGTGTGTGCGATTATTATTTAGGAATTAATACGACAATGTCAAATACAGAAATTGAACTGACTTCATACGTGAAAAATTTCAAATGGGATCTGAAAGGTAAATCATGTGAGTTTCGAACAGTTGATCTATTTTTCTGTTTCAGATACCTCTGCAATGATCAATTTAGTGCAATTTGATTGTTGCCCGGAAGTATTTGAAAGTGCTGTGTTTACTATTCAAATTGCTCGGCATTCTCTTGATTCTTTCGGAAATGTTACTGATACTAAAACTAAGGTATAAAACGTATTTCTCACTCAGAGATATTCATCAGAAATATATCACGATATGCAGAATTTTTCACATTAGTGATGAAAGTTTTCTTGGATTTTTCAAGACCTCGTAAGAGCATATTTGACGAAACTTTTTACTCTTTGACTTTCGTAACACCTATATTAAATTGATCAAAGAAAAATTGAATTTTTGTATTATTCAGAACTTAGCTATTTTCGTTTTTGATTTTTTTCCAAACTACTCTCAAACTGAAAGTTAAACCAAAGTATGCTGTACTTGAAAAGTGGAGCTAAAATTGTTTTTATCATAGTCATTGTCTTGATTTCTAAGTTAATTATTTCCAGTCTTTTGTAAATAATATAGTTTATTCATTTTAGAACAATCAACGCAATGATATTCAAAAATAAAACATTGTAATCAATTCCTGTCATTTGTATCTATTAATTGAATGGAAAGTTTTTACACTATTATTTATGTAATACTTTTATGCATATGAATGTGTCGCATTCGATAAAGATTATTCAAAATTGTAGCATAATTTAATGAATTGTTTTTTTTTCACATTTCTAAATCTAGTATTTGATTCGTATAGTGATTGATCAACAATGTATTCGATTATATTGTTAAGAAGATTTTCACTCTACATTCAATAATAAAAACCATCAGTGAAAATAAATATTTATCAAGTCTCTACTGAAGACAAAACCATTCTATGAGTGTAGTAAATATTTTATTGATTCTTTAAGATCACATTCACATAGATCTTTTAATTATGACAGAATAGAAAATTTTGTCTTTGTTCATGTGATCAAATGAGATCATTCGAAAAGAAAATGAGAAAAATCGCTATTGAAGACGAAATATCAACGACATGTGTATAGTGTAAGATATCAGATATCTTCTTCGATTTCGTTCTGATATTTGAATGAGGTTTCAGCGTCGAAATCTTCGAACATTGATGTTTTGATCTCACTTCATTTCAATGAACCATATTTTCCATAATGATAATCAGTTTCATTTCAACCATCGATAAGAAATAAACAACTTTGAAGAGGATCTGTGTGTGTCTAACCTAAAGATAAAAGATCACCAATTTTATGGGAATCTCGAAGATTGAAAGAAGCAGATACAGCAAGAAAACCATCAATATTTCCCATACACTGAGTCAACCATCAGAAAAATCGAAACGAGTGATATATTGAATTTATGTGCAGTAGAAAATCATGCGTCAGCATTTTTGTGATTGAATACAAGAAAAATGGTCAGAGAATTCTTAATATAATAGATATGAAATATCTTGTTGTCAGATTCTAATGGATATCAGCACATGTGATCATAGCTTCTCATTCCGAGACCAATGCAACGCAAACCACGAGAATATTCATCAAGAGATTGATGGAATAGATTTGAAGAGATGATCATAACTTTCCTTGAAACATCTTTATTGTTCTATTCTATCAGTGAAAAGAAGTGTAAACTCGACTTGACAAGTCGTTTGTCAGATTCAAATTGACCATTTTCTTTTTTTTACATTGTGCTTTATTGAATCAGTTCAATCAACTGAGAATGTTGCCATCAATTTTGATTCCACATTATATTGATACTATTAAATAAATCAGTCCATCCTATCGAATGAGAATTGCTTCTTTTTTCAGGGTGTAGGTTTCTGGGTAAACGCGGATGTGGGTTTGAAGTATGGGTGTTCTTCTCTTCATCGCATCCACACCCACACCCTGGATTCCTTGGATTCGTTGGATTGTTTGACTTACGTGGACTCCTTGATTTCCTTGGATTCTTTTTGATCCTGTCAGTCCGATTATGTTAATTCTTGGATTCAGGGTTCCTCAAGAATTCAGAATTCACGGAATTCGGACACTGCTGCTTACCCAAAATCCAAAAAGAATTACTTTTAAGAAAATTTAGAAACGGATTAAGACTGGTCCATCGCTGTCGCTTTGCAAGAGCAACAGATCTTCTTCACATAACAAAGGAAAAGTCATTAGAAGAGTATTTAAAAAGATACAATACGAAAAGATTGGAACGAATTGAGAAATCATATATTGAACGCTCGCTCTTTTGCAATGGCATGTTTTACTGAGATGCACTTCATAAAAGTAAAAATGATCACCTGGGACATTTTTTTGAAATGAAACGAGTCAAGTATATGCGTAAAAGGCATCAGTTGCTGCTTCTTCACTGACTTGCATTTTTATGTACGTGAAATGTGCCATGTTATTGTTTTGGTATTACTCTTTCTCTTTCTCTTTCTCTTTCTCATTCTCTTGATTTTAGGATATCTATGTCTCTTTTTTTCTCTTTCTCTTCACATTTTACCCACTGACGTTGTATCTTGAAAATCTATGGTGTCTCTTTGTATGCTTATATTACTCATGATCGTGTTAATCAAATAGCTGTGAGCGCATACGAAATTCTTTTCAAGATCAGTTTCGAGCATAACAACACGGAGAACGAAATTAAAGAAAAAAAGACGCCATATATCAGTATGTATGGTGTTTTTTGTAATCGTTCTTCCGATCTTGAGGCGTTATATTATATGACATATCAGACCCATCTAGAAAAGTCCGGAAGGGTGGATGTTGTTCTTTCTTCCGTTCTGTGTCATGAAGAGAAAGAAGACAGTGCGTTATTATAAACAACAGCGTAGCAGTGATAGATACATTGATTCTTTCATCGATCCTCTTTATCAACAAAATCGTGAAAGTATCTTTTCATTACATTCTTCTTATTGAAAGATTTTTTGTCAAACAATCGATCGAATATATTTATTCGAGCAGCAAAATGGCTCACAATGTACCTTCAAGCATTGGGAATGATGATATTCATTTGGTAAGCTCTTACTGCAAGCCTTTTCAGTGTCGAGTGTTCATCGCATTCCAAATAGGCTCGAAAATAGGAGAACATCTCTAACAGAAGTAAAACAAAAAAATAAAAATCAATACTGTAACTGTCTGGACGATAATCTTTTGAAGCAAGCAGAGAAAACTAAAGAACGAGAAGACAAATACTTTAAACAGAAGATTTAATTGGATCCAAGTTTTCTTGTCTATCCATTTAATTGCTTTAATCAAACAAAAAAAGTTTCGCTCTATCGATTTAGCAAAAGGTGAAAGATAAGTAAGAAGTTATTAAGGAAGCGTTCCGACTGCTTCTTTAGTGTAAATTAAAACCTCTTTTGGTGGTAAAAGAGAGATGGCTCAACTCTCTGGCAGGTTTTTAATTTTTTTAACATGCAGCATAATCGATAGTGGAAAATCGATTAATCATCACATTTCATTACCAATAGTTGACATTCTCCTTCTCGTAGAGAAGAGTGTAGCAAACATAAATTGTCTGCCTGCTTGCATGTCCGCACTTAACTAATAGATCCAAGGATAATGGGAAAACAAAAGAGATTATTTTCCATAAAACTTGATCAAAGGTAATTGAGAATAGGGAATCTGAATCTGTGGTTAGTTTTTATTAAAATTAATTATTAATTAAGTAGGTATTAATTATTAATGTTTTCCATGAAACTCGATAAAAGATAATTGAGGGTGAGGAATTCGAATCTGAGATCGATTTTTACTTCTCTTTTTAGTACTATTATATGTAAATTTTTCTGTAGAAAACTTGATCAACGATTATCGTGCACGAGGAGTCTAAATCGTGCCTTGGGAATCCTGAATTAGTTTCATTTTTTTTACTATCTCACTTTTGAAAATTGTGTAGATAGATAATCTTATAAGAGTTTTGAAACGACGCTTCTACATGAAAGAGCTGAGAGAGTGTGCAGACGAACGTTACTTATAGCATAAACTTTATTTTTCTTCTTTTTTTCTTTTAGAAAGAAGTCGTCGTCCCACAACCATCTATCGACAATGACTGCAAGTCAAAAGACGTATCAAACGCTCTAACACCGAGCTTGGCATCGCTCTCTCTCGTACGTATATCATTCGTTTTACTTTTTCTGTAGACAATTTATTTCTTTTTTCAGGAAGATGAAACAGTTCATGGGACAACTCATGAAGAAGAGCGAGAAGAACAACGGCAACGCGATTTTCCTCAACCAGGAAACTCTCTTCCTTCGGTGAGAAAATTGCTTTTACAAGAAAGAAGACTATAGGATGGTTTAAGCTCAAAGGATAATAACCAGGAAGAATGTGTCTTGAATTCAGGTCTTTACATTAAACTGAGTTGAGTAGGGTACACGTGTCGAAAGTCATGATACAGTAGTAGCATAATGATGAGGTTTGTCCTCAACATTGTTTATTTTCTTCTTTGAGAACAGTGCATGCCACCTTATGTATATATATATATAAAGGCGACTCGATGTTTGAGAAGACAAAAACGAACGAAGGGATAGAAAAGAAGAATAAAATGAAGAGAAGAGGAGAAGAAAAAGAAAAGATATACGTTTAAGATATAGTATAATTAAAAGTTTCCAACACAGATCATAACACCCTCTCTTATTGATCAAAAAAATATGTTTCATCTATCGTTCTTTTGAAAGTGGTATATGAAAGGGAGCAAGAAAGGAAATAAAGAACAAAGAAATGAGCTAGCTGAACATAAAGTGAAGCGAAAATAAAATCGAATACGATCATAACAAAGCAAATAAAAATCATCTAATCCTGTTGCGTAACATGTTGTAATAAGATCCAACACATAGAGGCATAAAGGAAGGTAATTGCGGTTTACTGAATGACATCTAACAAAACAATATCAGTGTTACTTTCCTCACCAAGTAAAACACAGGATTTACTTAAACCAAAAAGCATTTACGGTAATAGAATACTTAATCTACCTTCCACGTTATATTCGCTTTGTTGTCTTTTATGTCTGTGGAGAATATATGCTATAAATAGTAAGAAATACAAATAAGTCTATGATAGACTACAATGCTAAACGATTATTCGATTTTGCTTCAATAACATAACATCATATAGAAGTCAATTGAGGAAATGTCGGATGAGGCATAATGATTGCAGCCTCTAGTATTTTACAAATATCTCACTACAGACAAACATTAGAATCTTGATTTTCTTTTTAAAAAATGCACTGTGAAAAGCTCTACAAAAACTATAAAAACAAATTCCTATTGACTTGTTATGTGATGTCTTCGATACTCAAAAACGAACAAGTCACATGATGGGACTATGTCTCATGGCATTTAGCATCATAAAAAAATTTGGAAGACTTTTCTGTTTAGCAACAGGAAGTTTTCATATAGCTTTTGTAGAGCTTTCGACAGCGCATCTTCTAAAAACAAAATCAAGGTGTTATCATCTTTCTAAGTCGAGATGTTTTGCAAAATGAAAAAAGTTTTCCAAATATTTTTATTATTCTAAATATGGTGAGAAATAGCATCATTATGTGACTTGTTCATTTTGAGTATCGAAGATACCATCACAACAAGTCAATAGGGATTTGTTCTTACAGTTCTTGTAGAGCTTTTCACAGTGCATCTTTTGAAAAGAAAATCAAGATTTTCACATTTGTTTGTAGTGAGATATTTGCAAAATACTTGACGTCGCAATCACTATGCCTCATCCGACAGTAGGACAGTGGCGTAGCCAGGAGGTGGTCATTGAGCAACTGCCCAAAAATTGAAAAATTATTGTCCAATAATTTTCTGAGAAGATAGTTATTCTCTAATACCAAAACATCTTGAGTTACACGCATCTTCAGAATCGAAAAAACTTTATTTTGTCAAATTGTCTCCTATAATAATCTATTCTAAGTGGTTATTTAGAACAATCATTCAATGGTCTTTTTTAATTAAACAAATAATTACAGTAATTACAATTCAGCGGTATTTTTCATCAAATCTCTCATCATTATTTTTCAATTTGTTGATGTAAAATATAAGTAAATGATCAATGATTTTTCTGAATTTATGAAACTATATTGAACGCATGTGATAACAATGCGGTAGTCTACAGTAAAATACTTTGGTAGAGTGACTAGTGACATAAGTCTCGTAACTTAAAAATTAAAAATGCCATGAACTCAACAGATTTTGTTATTAAAAAGAAACCGGTTCAGTGTGAACTAATGCAGAATTTTACTCGCAGTGTTTTTTCTTTATCGATAACGCTGAGAAACTTCGAGTGAATTGGACCGAAATAGGTGCTAACATGAGTCATTTTTCATATCTTTGACAATATAACAGAAATATCTACTTCTCTACCAGCCATATTCATCTTTCAGTCGATACAATGATAGGGTTCCAGTTATTTTATAGTAACTTTTACTGTGCGTTTCTATCATTTTCGTTTCAACCAACATCTATAAGTGAACTTAAAAATCCATAACACCAGAAATTCTATTTAATTTCCATATTCATTAGCTACTACTTGGACATGAATATTAGCCATTAAAAGAATTTGCAACCTACTTTCGTTTCACATTTCTTTTATTGTCTTTGAAGTCTGTAGGAGATACGTTATAAAAACAATAAGAGCAGTATAAGTAAATCTGTAATAAACTACAACTTCAAACAATTACGCAGGTTTGTTACAATAGTATCGGTTCATGTAAAAGTAGGTTACTAAAATATACCAAGAATCTCTTGACGAATTCTGACTGATTCAACCAGCCTGACCCTTCCTTTTTTACATAAGCAGCGTTTACATCAGCAAAAAGTGCTCAGAATATGAAAAAAGATATATTTATGCTTATTTTGTGAAAAAAATACACAAAAAATCCAAAAAACTCGATACTGCTTGGGAAAAAATTCCTAACAGATAGGAATTATCATACTTACGGTCATTAGTTACAATTCAATCTATTCATGCTTTTTTCGAAGTTAAGTATCCAATTATGTGAAAAACGAAAGTTCTATTTATATGTAAGCTCAGCAAAAGTGATAGGGCTTCTCTTAGTTGAGAATAATAAATCCCTTTTCGTCAAACATTAACTTTTCTTGGAGACGGAAGTTTCTGAAAAAAAGCTGGTTAGTGCAGCTTCTTTGGTGCTGAAATGTGCAATTCACATATCTTTAGCTTCCTTATACTAACAGGCTATAATAAAAATTCTTGCTTTATACATTTGGTCGCCAAGAAATATAGGAAAGAACTCTAACACTCGTTACCCTACGTTGATAGAAAAATGCACTCAATGACCTCTGGCCTCGAGTGCCTAGGTCTGTAATGGTGATGGCCGGTGCTAAAGTGTCTATCATGTCTGTGATGGGCACCTGTTGTTAGGCGTCTGTAATGGGGAGAGAGAATGGGGGAGCCGCAAAACTTCAACTTAAAACTTACACTTACTATTTTCCTTCATAAAATATATGTGAGTTCCACAATAGTAGCCCAATTGATTTTGAATTGCCCATTATTGCCCAGTGCTCAAAATAATTTAGCTGGTAAACGGCCCATAGTTCAAAAATTCCTAGCTACGCCACTGATGACTGATGATCGTCTAAGCGATTTATGCCTGTTAACTGTCGAACGTAACATTGATGTAAATTTTGAGCAGCTTATTGATAAATTTTCTGATATTCATAAAAATAGTCGTATTATGTTGAAATAAAAATTATCTTTTTTTTGTTTTTAATGTATTTTGTTCACATCCAAAAATTAATTTATCACTGATCAAGACTGCTCAGTGTGAAAACAACTGTTGAACTAGATTCTGATATTATATCTGAGAGTTGATAATCATCAATCTCTACACATATAAATTAATAAGTGACTACAAAAAGCTAGACATAGTCTGGGGCTGAGCCCCATCACCCTTAAATTTCTGGTTACGTCAATAGGCATATTTCCCTAAAACGTCATGTTATAGGGCTGAAAATTTTATCATAGCCTCTCCATTACAGCCCCAACGTATTCTGAAAATTTCATGCGATTTGCATGTACCGAACCCGAGATCGATTTTTGAGGGGCCTTAAAGAGAATAACAAACTAGTGAGAGAGAGGAGGAAGGGTATAGGTACCACTTCTTTTGAGGATTGATAGATATTTCGAAATAGCATAGTTGTATATTTTTAATTCTGTTATTCAACGAAAATAAATTATCAGATAAGGGAGAAATAGATGTAAAGAATACGGATATCGGATTTTGATTCAATATACTTCCTAAATAGCTTTTTCAAAATGAATATGTCAATGACTTCTCTCACATGTTTCATATGAGACGTGATTGCCAACAAAATATTGTAAACAAAAGACCTTATTCAGACTGTTCACTTAAGGAACAACCTATATAATTAAAGTTTTCTAAATTGCAAATGACTAATTTGTACACCACATTATATCGATCAAATCTCTCGATTAGCTTGGTCAATAAATTACAAGGACAAGTAAATATGTAGAAATCTTTTCAAATATCAATGAAACTTGAAAAGCTTCATACACAGAAACAATTTAATGATCATGATTGACATACATACTGATTATGTAAATAGACGCACACGAATAAAACTCTAGTTGTCGACTTGTAGCTAATCGAAATGTCCTTAGAATATTTTACATATACGTAGTTGAATACAATAATGATTCAAGGAAATGATCAAATGTAACAATTATTTTTGAACATTTTATTTTGGAAGCATCCCAGACAGGCACGTACCGAAGATGGGGGGGGGGGGGCATGAGCCCGCTCCCCCCTCAGGAGTAAAAACGCCTGGAGGAGGGTACAGGCAGAATTTTTTTGCGCAGCGAAGTTTTTCTTTTTCACATTGTGCCCACTCCGCTCAGAAAATTTCTCAGTACGTGCCTGATTCCAGACAATGTATCACGTTTACCTGAATATTCATCTAACCTTCGGAGTCATACAACAATCAGAAATAATCTTTGTTACTTCAAATAAAAATGACTTAAAAAACACATTTTCATTTCAACTTTATTTACACAAAAAAAAATCTATATACATATAAAATCATGATAATCTAATTTCTACAGATTCTCCATTCCTTTTAACTATAACTTTATGTTCATCGATAATATTAAAACCAAATGCTTCACGACGTTTATCAATAATATAATTACGTGAAAAAGGATGATCGAGTAATGAAACTTGTTTATAATAAAT
>CAJNOL010003829.1:0-19311 GCA_905250125.1 Rotaria sordida | reverse complement strand
AAAACAAGAATCTGGAAAGAACGAGGCAAGATCGTCGATTAGTGATAATACTTATTAGAACTGATATTATATCAGTTTTAATACTCTATATATGAAATTTTCAAGAATATTCATTTTATCAATTCGAATAAATTCCTCGATTAGAAGGGTGTGGGTGTGGGTGTGGGTGTGTGTGGGTGTGGGTGTGGGTGTGGGGTGTGGGTGTGGGTGTGAGGTGTGAGTGTGGGTGGGGGTGTGGGTGTGTGGGTGTGGGTGTGGGTGTGGGTGTGGCGGTGGGGGTGGGGGTGGGGGTGTGGGTGTGAGTGCTTTACGTTCAATGTCAAATAAAATTCAATATTATTATTTGATGTTTTGTTTTTTATAGTTTCGTCTTAAATATACATGTTTTCTTCAAAACATCTTATTAAACATATACCTAGTATTGAATGATTCTTAATTATTTTTAGACGATCAATATTTATTGAACCTTGACTTCAGTCAAATATTAAAATATTAATAAAATCAAATGAAAATTGGTTTGAAAATGTACAATGAATACATAATAATTAATTTTTCGTTTTTATTGACATACCTATTTTATTCACTATTCGATTAGATCACATCTTTATAATATGTGGAAAAAAAAAAGTTCGCGACAATTTTCCTATCAATATACTTTTGCAACTACTTGAGCAATTTTAATAAATAAATTGTTCTTTGTAAAATTGTAGAGCTTTTCACGCTGCATTTTGTGACATATGTTGTTTTTTAATACAACATATTAAGTGATGATAAATTGGAATGCAAAATGTGGCTATTTAATCTGCCCTACCTGTTGTTTTTGAAGAATCAAAAACTCATGTAACAAACTTCCTTTATTAATTCTCTTACTTCTTAAGCTAGAATCTTTATTTTTACATGATAAGTACATTTTAAAATGCTCTTTAAAATGACTATTTATTTGTTAAAATTGTTCAAGCAGTTGCAAAGATATATCGATAGGAAAAATGCCGAGAATTTTTTTTTCTACCCCTTGCTATATGGTTCGAATCCACTTGTAAATGAATATGAATACATATCGTGTGATACTATTTTGGTCTCATAGAAAACGCTGTCCACGAATCAAGGTTACTCCTCTTTTGTTCTTTTTTTTCGTCTCTAATGAGAACCGTATTCATGTCGTTTATTTCAAAACTAGTGCACTATCATTTCATATCCAAAGAGATATCACAATTGAGCGGTGAATCCAAAATAGAAAAACTCTTTATGAAAAAATCATATACATACACACTTCATCTGTAAAGAAAAAAAAGAGCATTATTCCATACACTACATGTGTGAATCAATAGAAAGAATATCACAGCAGTGTTCAGTAAACGAAAGAAACTCAGAAAAATAGTTGGAGAAATGTTTTACATAAGTGAAAAAAGGAAGAAGTAATAGAGATGTTAAGCTGTGAGGAGACATCAATGGCTGCTGCTTTAGTAATTATGACTTTTCTTGCCATATATCAGGTATATTTCATTCATACAGATTCCTTTCTTGTTTTTAACTTTCATTCAAAAATATTCTAGATCATTCTTCTCTCTTTACTGATCATATACTATATATAAATATACGTACATATATAGATATAGATGGTTGATGTAAGGGAAGTTAGTACCTGATTTAAGTTTTTTTTTGTTTTTCAGATCGATTTGCTTACTCAACTGTGCCATGTATGACTTGTCGTGTACCAGATAGAACTCGATAAACTTTATCATATTGTAAATTTGGAATTTTAGTCAAAATCAAAAACAATCAAAGACAAATCAAACTATAATTTTGTATCACAAGAAAAAAAAATACTAAAATCTAAAGTTCTCGAAAACAATTTGAGTCAGGACCCGTACCATTTTTCAAATTTACATCCTTCGACACATGTCGACATCCTGCATTTGATTATATCAATAAAATCCTAATCAAACTAACTCTTGAGACCTTCAAACTTCGAAAACGTAAACAAGAAACACCATTTTATGATATAATTTCCATAATTATTCGTTTAATAACCTATGCCACATGCGAAACCGATTCTATTCGATTTATCTTGACGAGCTCTTTCGAATAATATGTATTTCATCCCCACTGAGTAAAATCTCTACACTTAAAGTTCTCCAAAACCATAGATATATGAGACAATAAAATATGACCATTACTCAGCAACAAAAAAAAAGAATATCGTATTACATCAACAAAGTTTCAATTTTTCAATGAATCTGAATTGATTCTATCGATTGATATGAAATTTAGTGTAGATATTAACACTTCAGAGATCATGGGATCTTTAAAGCTTCTTCCACTACTTTCATCTATATACTAATGGATGGTGCAAAAGTTTTACATTAATTTTCTTTTCAGTATAGCATAGCAACAAATCGTTATAGAAACTTGATCTCTTTTTCGTTGGAAAGAGCTAAGTGTCTAATACAAAACTATGTAAAAAAATATTTGATTCAAAATGTTTATCAAAGCCTAAAAAGCCTTAAGAACACATTGGACTGAAAAAGTGCCTTTCAACTTCGGGAGTTCAGAAGAAGAAATTTCATCTACAAAGAAAGTTGATCTTTTTTTTTTTCGACTCTTATCGGGTTTCGTAGTACTATGTTTGAGCATTGTAAACACATAAAAATAAGACTTTCAAGTGACCGATTGAGTTCGAAATCAACTTTTTTCTAACATCTTTTGTTAATGCAAATTTTTCACAACTAATGAATGACGTCAAAAAATAAAGTTTCTTTCAACATCAAACTTAGCAGAAACCGCCTATTTTATATGCAATTAAACCTTATTGAGTCCTGTATAAAAGCACATTATATAAAATAGAATTCAGTTTATCTGTTAGACATTATGAAAAAACCTTCATTGAACATTGTAGATGGAAAACCAACTTTTTAATAAAACTGTTTTCTTTGAAGTCTGTGGTTTTGTAATTCGAATGCTTTTATATGATTAAAAAGCCCACGCTGCATTGGTGAGATTCACATATAGTGTGTCTTCAAACATCGAAAGTCAAGTGCAAAACAAATTAAACAAATTCATTTCTCATCTCTATTTTTGGATTAAGTTGAAAGGCACTGTTTTGGTCCAACTTATTCTTAAGACTTTTTAATCCTTGGTAAAAATTTTGAATCAAATATTTTTACACATTTTTGTAGTAGACACTTAGCTCCTTTCAACGAAAAAAAAAAAAAAAAAAGATCAAATTTCTATAACGATTCGTTGTCATGTGCTATACTGAAAAGAAAATTAATGCAGAACTTTTACACCATTCGTTATTTCAATAACATATTCATTCTACGATATGTGCCAATCATGAAACACATGTTATTCGATGCGGCTCGTTTAGCGCCATCGATTGATGTATAATTTATGGAAATATTTATACTTCATATATGGTGGTGTCCCCAAAAATTCTTCCGCCTAGTGTTACTTACAAACTATTTCAATAACATATTCATTCTGCAGCATGCACCAATCATGGAACACATGTCATTTGATACATCCCGACTAGTTCTATCGATTGATATATGATTTATGAAAATATTTATATTTCAAATACAGTGAATGTGGGGATCAATGTGAGAGAACAGAAGAACCATATCGTCTCATAAATATACCCACATCCATATTTCGCACCTTGGCAATGACCTCTTTCCTACATCACGGATCTTACCAGATGTTTTAGTAATGTCTATCTTCTGTCACAAATTGAGATAGATATACTTTCGTATTGTCGCACCTTTCTCATGGGCCATGGCTAATATACTCATGAGATCGAAGTCTACTACGGGATGAGTATGGAAGGCAGTTGAATTTCGAATAGCTGTCCGATAGTTATCATCGACATGCATTAACAATAGCTAATCATTTACCAATCGAAATTTATACTGATGAATACCTTCTTTTTTTTATGTCAACAATTGTATCATGTTTCACATTTTAATCTCGTAGGGATTATACTTAACAGTTTTTCCTTTTGCATTCTTTTATATTAATAAACGAAAGATAATTTTTGTTTAAAAAAGAATAAGGTAATGAGCCAAAGAAAACAAAAAAATAAAGAAAACAAAAAACATGTTGCAGAAAAATCGGCAAGAAAAAACGAGGACACTTTCGATGATAACATAGAGAGAAATCAATAAACATAAACATCACAGTCAAGATTTAATAATCATCAGGTATAATGGGAATATTTGCTATGACATTTCTGATCATTTCAGTCTCTTCATTTGTTACTTCTGGAGGTAATGATTTCATAGCAGGTGATGCTTGAATCTCATCATATGTTGCTGGTCTATTGACTTGTTTTATTCTTAATCTAAATAAAAACAAAAAAAAATAATATTTTCATTCACAAAGATATTAAGAATTAATAGAAAATTATGATTAAGATTATTTTTCATTTATACAAGAGGAAGTATTGAGATATGTTATTTCTCTCAATCTTGAAAAATTTTATTTGTTTTATTTGCCAAGTTAATTAAAATCTCTTTTTTAAAACAATTACTAACAAATATCGTCTAATAATTGGTCTTCTAAAAAGGATATATATATATATATATATAGTGAATTCAAAATGCACCATTGTCTTACAGAGAATAAACTCTGTCCCATATTGAGAAAAGCTAAAACAATGGATGATGCAAAAAAAAAAGAAACAATCTACTACATATCTTCAAATATTTTATTGAGAGTTCGGAGCTGGTCATTTTTGGTTCCGATTCCTATTGGATAAGATGACTATCCTTCATTTGAATATCAGCCAACAAATCCTATTTTTCGATTCCTACGGTCAGAAAAGCGTATGAGTTTTGTGATAAATACTTATCGAGTGAAATAAGTTCATTATGTCCTATCACTTAACTTATATAGATCTTTCAAATATGGCAAAAAAAAAAACTTTTGCTTTCAGATCCGTAATGCGAGAATGGTCTATTACAAAAATTAGTTTTTATTTTATTTTGTTTTCTTACAAGTTTAGATTCTAAGTAGCCGAATGTTATTAGATTCCATTTAGGGAAACATTCATATGTATCAAATGATAGGACATAATGAATTTATTATTAATAGATAGAAACTTTTTTACTCAACAAGTATTTATCGCAAAATTCATATGCTTTTCTGTCCTTAGAAATCGAAAAATAGCATTGATTGGCAGATTTCATGATAATGATGATGAATATCATTTCAGAGGATCCATCTATTGACAATAAAAGCTAAATATTACATGAATGGTAAGATTTTAAATACGAAGAAGAATATTATTAGATATACACGATCGAAAAATGCTATTGAAGTAAATTTAAACAAAATTTAACTTCTCAGAACATTATAACTTGATGAAAAAAACCAATATCCTATATACCATTCGATGTGCCACTAGTTACGCTATAAAATGGAATATCCGACAGGACCCTTTGGTGTCGATTTCTATCCAGTAGAGACCGGAATCATCTTGGCCCGTATATAAGTGTGAGTGACACACTTCACTATCTGTATTTACTTAGGCAAATTCAAATAAATTAGTGCCGATTTATTATGTTACAACAAAGATGCAGAACATTTTTTTTTGTTTTTTTTAAGTGAATAATATTAAGATCTTATATTTCATTCATTTCAAATAGAAGAAACTTTTAAAAGATATTTTAATTTCTTTAAATTATCTGATTTGAAATTATTTAGAAAAAGTATTTTTTGTCCAATTCAATTGTTTATCTATACTTACAACTAAACAATGAGTTGTTATAATTCTGTTGATAAGTTTAATGGTGGTTCTGGTACCTATGTCATAATTGCACTCATAATACCAAATGCATTCATTTTAGCAAATGGATGTTGACCAGTTACTATTTCGAACTATAGAAATATTTGTGTAGAAAAAAACTACAAAATTCTATTTACAGTTGAAAGACCTAATGCCCACATGTAGGGGCGTAACCAGAAAATTCTCGTAGGGGGGGCTCTGCCCCCCACTTTTGGGGAGTTGAAGAACAAGAAGTTGAGCAGTACTTGAGAATGCAATGGAAATAATAATAAAGTTCAAAAATGTTCAAATCTTTATTACCAACAAAATAATAATAAATTAAGCAACAGTACAATACAAGAAAAAACTATCGCAATAAAATTCTACTATTATTATGATTAACCGCAAATTGATCAATAACTTGTTCAAAATCTATATTAAAATCACGTTCAATTGATAAGATACAAAGATCGCTTAATCGTTCATCTGTCATAGTTGTCCTTATGTGTGTTTTGATTAACTTCATCTTTGAAAATACACGCTCGCACGTGCATGATGATACAGGAATAGTCATTGCAGCTTTGATCATTAACATCATATTTGAAAATGCTTCTTGTAATGGAATCATTTCATGATATAATTCATTGACGTTTGACAATTTTTTGTTTTGAAGCATTGGTTGTAAGACTTGCAATTCATTAAACAAATGATTTTGATCACAATTAATATGTGAAGCTAAGGGTAATAATTGGTCATAATTTAAAAAAGACTTGCTTTGTGGAGACATTGATGATACACTCGATAATACAGCAAGATTTGACGGTGAAAAACGATCACGCATTTCCACTAGGATTGCATCAATTAATGGAAAATATATATTTTCATAATAATCAGCTTCAGTTAAAAATTCTTTTCGATGTCCCATTGTACTTGTTATAAATGCATCTTTAAAACGAGTTGGTATTGTATTTGATCGTCGGTGTTTTGATTTGCGGTTCATATCGATACCATGTTTGTTAGCAAAATCCAAAACAGCCGAATAAATACTTTTAAATGATGTATCATTTCGCTCATTTTGAAGCTGGTCAATTACTGATAAAATTAAAAATTGACTTTCAGCATAATCAAGTGATTCGCCTATAATAATTAAAAACGTCATTTGAAGTAAAATATCTTCCTGTGAAAATATATTGCATTTTTGCTTACTTTTCAATTGATCTGATAAAACTTTGATTGAACCAAACAATTTGTTTAATATCACCATTGTAACAATAAAAAGCGGTTCCTGTATAGCTGATAATATACCTCTTGCATCAATGCAACGATGATCGCCTTCTTCAATAAGATCATTTAATGCAACAACAATTGATTCATAATTAAGCATAATAGCATTAACTGAACTCCACCTTGAGTCCCATCGAATATCTGACCACGTTTTTAACTTTGAAGAAGTAGCTATTAAGAAAAAGGTAGTATATAATAAAAGTTACTATGATTCTTAAAGAACAAACATACCTAAGGCTAATTTTTCTTGTGCTTGTTGATAATATTCATTTGTTACTGATGAAGAAATAAAATAAGAATGAACCTTTGAAATAATTTGATAAAATTCATTAATGTATTTAATAACTTTACTAACATCGACGATCACAAGGTTCAATCGGTGTGCATGACAATGTATATAAATGCCTTGAGGCATATGACTTTGACGAAGAATTGTTTGCACGCCGGCACATTTGCCGGACATCACTGATGCTCTAAAATAAATTAACATATACAGTGGAATTCTTCAGAAAGTTATGTGTAACAATAGATTCTTACCCATCATAACATTGTGCAATACATGACTGTAATTCAATACCGTATTTTATTAAATAATCAGCAATCATTTTCGATAAACTTTGAGCATCAAATTCATGTAATCGAATTAATCCGATAAAATATTCTTGAATAATATCTTTATTGTCATTTGTAGGTACTACGACTCGTATCACAATAGAAAGCTGTTCATTACCACCACTATCACGACTTTCATCAGCTAACAGCGCAAACATTTTTCCTTTAATCTACAGTGAAAAAAACCTGTTAACTAAAACACTGATTTGTCGAATATAAAATAATTACCTTTTCTGTTATTTGACGTCTAACTTGGTCAGCCATAATTTTAATTAATTCATTTTGAATTATTGGTGAAAGATATGTCGAATTTCCTGTGATATCTTCAAAGATTGATTTGACAATTGGATCAGTTGAAGAAGCCCATTTAAGGATTTCAATAAAATTTCCTTTATTTGAAGAACTATATAAAAAGTAATATTTGATAAAATAAATTCATATTTATAAAAAAGAATGTAATATCAGTGCGCTTACCTTTCTCTTTCATCATGTCCACGTATTCCAATTGCTTGTCTGGAACATAATAACAATGCTGATGCAATTTTTATTAAACGAAGACGATTTCGCCGTATTTGTTCAATTCGACCTTTGTCTATCATATTAATAACATTGGATTGTGATTGTTTTCGTTGCTGATAAAGTGTATAGTTGCTTGTTGCTAGTATGTGGCCAAGACTTTTCAGATGTTGATCAAAACCTTTAGATTTGTCAAGTGCTTTTTTCCAATTCTTAAACCCATTATTGATGAATGCATCAGTTTGTGGTTTTTTATTGGATGATGATGTCGGTGCACCAAAATGTCGACAGTAATAACAGTAAGTACTATTTTTTTCAATTGAATATTCTAACCATGGTCTTCCTTCATACCATTTTGACATGAAAGATCTGTTTTCATGATTTTTTGGATATGAGATGAGTTTCGGTTGAGCAGGCGGATTTTCACATGAACGGCTAATATCAATAGTATCACCAGTTGTTTCGTTGTTGATTTCTTCTTCATATTGAACGTTTTGTTGATTTTCATTACTAATATTTTCATGAGTGTTAATTAAAGAAATTTTAACTGGTTCATTATCAATAACACGAGATGGTTGTGAATCAAATGATTGTAAAACAACATTTTGATTGTCAGCATCATTAGATTGTTCATGAGAAGAATTGTGCTTTTTCTGAGTTGACGAAAAGTAGAAATCAAGAGTTTTCCTTTTATTATTACTCATGAGTCAACGTAATATGTTGTGTGCAGAAATGAGCTTATCTTTTACAACATATGTGCAGAAACATTCATGATATGATATGTGTATGTAATTAAATTACGCATTCCGTTTTTATCGTTTTATTTTTTGAAGATATTGCTTTCTCTGAATTACATTAATTAATAGATGTTTGATCGTCATGTGTCAAAAAATTCAAAGAACAAGCGTATACTACCCATGTAGCCAATAATGTAAAATAATGGACATTATTTTACATTATTTTTGATAAATAATTTACGTAATATAATTATAATGCAATCTTTTTAATGCATTAAAATGCATTAAAATACATTATTTAAAAAATAATGCATTAAAATGCATTAAAACACATTATTTAAAAAATAATGCATTAAAATGCATTGATTTTGAACGAATCTTCGAAAATTTTATCATTATTTCTTTGCGATGCATTGCAATGTATTAAAAATGTGCGGAAAAATGCATTATAATTAATTAAGAGCCTGCAGAACTCCAATACATTATAATGCATTTTTTTCTCAAATTTTTCATGCATTGTAATGCATTTCAAAGAAATAATGATAAAATTTTCGAAGATTCGTTCAAAACCAATGCATTTTAATGCATTATTTTTCAAATAATGCCTTTTAATGCACGAAAAAGGTTGCATTATAATTACATTACGTACATTATTTATCAAAAATAATGTAAAATAATGTCCATTATTTTACATTATTGGCTACATGGATGATGGTATCTTTTTTATTTTGTTAGAGAAGATATTGTATATAATAATGCATTCTTTATATAACCTTTATATGCACATCAAAATTACAAACACAAACATAAAAAAGTTTCGAAATAAAAAATTTTTGTAGGGGGGGCTATGTTCTCCGTAGGGGGGGCTCAGCTCTCCCTAGCCCCCATCTGGTTACGCTACTACCCACATGTCTGATCATATACCATAACCTTTAGGTGCTTGAGTTGCATCAATTCTTTCAGGCTGAAGAATAAAAAAAAGTAATATACATTATAAAAACTTTTAATATACAACTAAATAAACTTGTGTTCCTTTCATCATTGTATGTGCAACTGAATTTGTTAATTGACTAAATATACCAAAATCATAAAGTTTAAATGTAATACGATCTTGTTTAACTAAAATATTCAATAGTTTAACATCACGATGAAGTATTCCTTTTGATTTAAGAAATTGTAATGCATCAACAATCTAGAAGAAAAAAAATAAGAAGAAAATTTAATAATTTTTTTCTTTTTTCAATATCAATTTTCTTTTTTTTTATTTCTTACATGATTAATCATACATTTAAGTAATATATCAAGATGTTTTGTTTCTTTCATTTTATGCATCGTTGTATAAAATTTTTTCATAGATGTATCATATGCTTCAATACAAATAACTATTTGACTTTCTTTCTATTTAGATAAATAAATAAATTTATAAAAAAAAAAACAAAAAAATTTATACTAACTTTATCAATAAGACCAGCATAAAATTTGATAACATGTGGAAAATTACATGAACCCATTGCACGAATTGTTTTCAAATCAGTTGTAACTGTATAATCAGCTAAATTGTTGGTACTTGGAATTAAACCTAATCTCTATTTAAAAATAAAAATAGTTCATTTAATGAGTGATCGGAAAGATTTTACAGAAGATATGTGTGCATTTGTTTTTTTTTGACTTGCTAGAAAGTATTTTCGACGAGTCAAAAACTACATGATGCATTCAAAAAGTTCTCGGACTGATTTTATTTAAAACCAAGAAAAAGCGTTGTTGCATCGGTATTCTTACCTATGGATAGTTCATGAAGTCCTGTATCTCTAAACATTAACATAGAGCATCGACTGCTCTATCGAACTATATAATTTACATTTTATCTCTTTTGGTTCTAGTCGAAAAAATTCATAAATCTCAAAAGCAGTCAAAAAAAAAATTTTTTTTAAGGAAGCAAATTTCAGATGATGGCTAGGAGTAGGATAAATGTCTACGTTTTATGCTTTATTTGTACTTGTTTTACTAAAAACAAAATATACCAGAAGATGCAGCATGAAAAGCTCTACAATCTACATGATAAACCTTATTTTAATTGTACATCTTTTGTTTTCAGAAAAGCAAAATCCGGTGCGACGAACTTTCACCATCGCAAACAAAAAAAATCATTTTTTTTTTACATGAACAAATATCCATTTATTTAATTTCGTATTTTTATCATCTAATATATCTTCGTAAAAAAAAAAGCAATATATACCAAAAGATGCAGCGTGAAAAGTTCTACAATTTAGATAGTAAAGCTGATTGAAATTGTTTTAAAATAATAAAAAAAAAAACAAGATGCTGTCGGACGAATTTTCGCACGGTCGAAGTTTGGATGCTCAAAATTTTCTCCATTTTGAAAACAAAAACTAAAAGTATAAAGCAAGCAGTCTTATGTAAATTGCAGAACTTTTCATGTTGCATCTTCTGGTATATTTTGTTTTTAATAAAACATGCAAAAAGATACAAAACACGGCTATTTATCCACTCCTAGCCATCATCTGACACTTGCTTCCTTAAAAAAATTTTATTTTTTGACTGCTTTTGAGATTTATGAATTTTTTCGACTAGAACCAAAAGAGATAAAATGTAAATCATACGGTTCGATAGAGGAGTCGATGCTCTATCGAACTGTATCAAAACAAGAAACTTTCGATGTTTTACATGAATACAGCAAGCTACATAAAAATATTAAAAATAACGTAATCAACCTGTATATATATATATATGGATGAATTGCAAAATTATTGTACTGTTGTATTTCCAAGATTTAAAAATTCAATAACTCCAGTTTCTCTCAACCAATCTCTATGAATTTTTCAGATTAGGCGCCTTTAGTTAGTGCTCACTACGACATAAAAAAATCACAAATTTATCTCGCATAGAGCCGGAGATATCGGATGCTCAAGTTTCAAAAGTTCGATTTTCATTGACATGTAATGAACACAAATGTCATATGAACAATTGATTCTCTTATTATGTGAATTTGAAAGTTTTCAATATTTCTAGTAGATATTGTACACGTTTCAGATGTGAGACAGGTTGACTCTTCCATCATAGTTTTGATTGCACTTTTTCTTGAATATCAAGTGTACTCACAATCCTCAGTTTTGTGTCACACGAGATTTCAAAACAACCTTGCCATGCAACAACACATTGGAAATTAGTCAGGTTGGTATTGAACGAAAGTCCATTAGTGGGAAATCAAACTGGCAAAGAGAACTAGAAAGTTGTCCTATTTCTTGTTAACACAACGATATAAAATAAAAATTGAAAATTCAGTGATCCCACTAAATGTCACATGAGACGTAAATACTTTGTTTGTTGTATAATTTTGTTAAATTGACGCAGATTGAGATGAAATGTTTAGCATTTTATCTACTAGTTGTGGTCAAGTATTCTTGAAAATATCGTGGTCAGAAAACTTATCTTTCGTAGAAAAGAGAAAAAAATAGTGTTAATATGTCACACGAGATTTTTGAAAGACCATCACATGAGATTTTTTGAAAAAACTGTCAAGTGAGATTTTTATGCATATAATTATCTCACAATCAAGACTAAAGTACATACGTTACATATTACTTGATTTCGTGTTTAAGTGACTATCAAAACTCGTGCGAGCATCCTCTAATTTGTTTTTCACGATTCACAAAAAAGACCAATAATTATGTATAAAAAAAATAATACTATTAGAGTTATGTGATCGAGCTTTATCGAACACATAACTCTCAACCATATTTCGAGTGATATAGACAAAGTTGTTTCTATACATAAACTGAAGTATTTTCAACGCGTTTAGCAAAACTTTCGTATTTTAGTAATTTTTCGACATAATAGAGATACAGTCGTATTGAAGCATTTTTCATGGGTTTTTGATGATTCTCTTTTAGTACGGTCATACTTATAGTGATAGTCGGGAAAATTTATTCTTTTTCTTTTCTTATATAGTACAGCTAAAAACACGACTTATCATCTTTCGAATCGAAATTTTTTTTTCTCGTTCGTTTTTTTTCTCCAAACGGTACAATAATTTTGCAATTCATCCATATATATACATAGAGAGAGAGAGAAAGAGAGTTATTCGTATTATCTTTCTTATCATTTCGTATCTATTATGAATAAATAAATTTTATAAGATTTTTATTTTTAAATAATGAATTGTAAAATTCTATAGAATCAAATGTTTTTGACTTCAAAAAATTTTTTTTTTGACTAATGTATATATACTTCTTTTTGTACTATTTCTTAATGAGAATTGTCATCTTTCTGATTTTTTTTGTTTTGTTTTGTTTTTCTTGAACGTATAAATCTTACAAATAGTATATTTTTGTTCATTACTTAACTAATGTAACTTTGACATTGACTCTGATCCTGACAAAGTCGATTTTTGGAATCCAATGTTAGGATTTTAATGGATTGAGAAAAATGTCTTTTTATTTTTTTGTTTGACCAAAAAAAAGAAAAAAAAAAAGAATCCGTCAAGTTAGTTCGAGAATTGATCGGGTTCGAGTTCATAAATTTTCGACCCAATAGGATCTAATCATATGAAAAATGTGTAGGATGCAGTAGTCATTGAATAGAAAAAAATTCGAAAACATATCTCATATCTTCAGGATGATTATTCAATTTCAATTAGAAAATTTCATTAAAAGTATTAAAGTATGGTTTGTGATGGGAGTTCAAAAATGTTCGATTAATCAAATATAGTTCGGAAAACTTTAGATTTGACAAATTCTCTAGTCGAAATTCGATGCTTTATGTTTATCTAAATGAATTATGAATATTTTGAAAAATATTCATGTCTTTAGCTTATTGTTCTATAGATACAAATTATATTTTAATGGTATTATTCAAATGAATATCATAGTCTCGTTAAGAAATAATAGAAAAATTGAATTTCGAATTTTTGACTTGAAACTTTGCATAGAGACACATTTTGACAAGGATAATTTAGCGTAAAAATTTCAAGTCTTTTGATTTGCTTCTATACTAAAATAAAAATATTAAATTTGTCAGTATATATGATGGATGTAAAAGACACACTTTTATCAAAACTATATCTTAGAATAGAAACAATAAGAAGATCTGAAATATTTTACAATAAATTATTCTCATTAAGGTTTGTCTCTATGAAAAATTTCAAATCAAAATTCAAAAACAAAAAAAATCACTTTTCCTGATATTTCTGCAAAGAAGAGATTACAGCATTGATTAAAAAAATACTATCAAAAATGTAGTATTTCATTATTAATAGATGAAAAGTATGAAATAAATTTCTTTGAGAATATTCAAAATTTCATTTGGCTCTACATAATAGACATAGTCTTGACTTAAATGTAATTTATTAATTGAAGAACTTTCTTCGTGAACTCAAATACTAATTGATTTATCTATTTGAATAATCATACATTGCAATATTGTGATAAATTGTCTGAGAGGGACATCCTTGTTTTTTTGAATAATCTTCAGAGAAATATCGAACTGAAAAAAAAAAAAGTTAATTTCATTTTAAGTTCTACTTTAAAAGAAATTTTTTTCTGATCAAAAGAAAAAAAAAATATTTAGAACATACATGATCTATAAGTAATGAAACATTATCAAGTATTAATATGTCTAGTTTAACATGATATGTAAAATCATTCTTATTGTAATTCAATAACTTGAGATAAAAATAATTCAAGTCATTTTGATAGTAACATAACATCATGTAGAAGATATTCTATAATAAAATATTTCAATTATTAAAAACAAAAGAAAGAAAGAAAGAAAGAAAGAAAGAAAAAAAAAAGGAAAATCTTCTTTTACTTTGTACTTTTTTTTTTCATAAGATTTTGTCTTCATACAAAACTTTTACCATTCCAATTAGCTGCTTTGTCTATATCTTCCAATGAGTTAAACATAAGAAATTTAAAAGAAAATAAAAATTCTATATAATAATATGATTGAGTTTAAATTTAATATGATGTAAGTTCATGTGTATGTTCAGCAAAGAAAGAAAAAAAAAAAAAAACTTTTAACCCTTGAATTTCATATTATAAACATTGCTCAGGACACGTTTGATTGTATCACAATAGTGATATATATAATCTTATATAAGATTTATTTTTCAGATGACTAGACAATTGAATTTAACACATTTATGTTCTTCAAGTAAAAGATCAAAATCAAATCTACCCTCATGCTGCTCGATAAATATTTGTTTTTGTTTTTTTGTTTTTGCTTTGTTTTACAGGAATCAACGATGAATCTATTTTATTTGAAATAGACTATCAGAAATAATTGAGAAAATGATTAGAGCAAGTTATTAGTTGCAATAATATCCTACTCTATAGGTCTTTATTCTAATCAAATGAATAATTTTCACGTATCATCAATTCGGCATAATACCAGCAGTATGATAACAAGTTCCATAGGAAAAATAATTGAATTATATGTGCTCAAGTGTAGACAAAAAAAAACGCTCTGACATTGAATGTATGCCATAGAATAATCCTGTGTTCGAAATAGAACAGCAATGAATCATATTCAAAAAGGAAAGAAGTAGAAAGAAGTATTCAAAGAAAAACCATCACTAAATCGATATGATTTACTATAGACTGGATGTCAAATCGAGATAAAGTAACCAAACACTTTCGATTCTTTCTATCATCTAATGATGGCAAAGGAGAAACAAAAAAAACAAAACAATGTCATTTGTTGTACATATTAGAATATCTATCTAATGGATAAATGATTAATAGTTGAAGAAACAACAAGAAAAAAAAGCCAAGTTTAATCTTCATACACGATCATTTGAAGCTCCTAGATTTTTGACTAGACGAATTTCACTTTCATCAAGGCGAAGATAATGCCGAGCCATACATTTGATTAGACATATTTGAATGTTAGTTAAATTATCACTAAATAGAAAAGATAGAAATGTTAATCATTTTGAGAAAATGATCACTCACGAGCAAATAACAAAATCTCGACTATGTCGAGCCATTTTCATTGAATGTATAGATTCAGATAAAGAACTATATAAATGATCTAGTTCTTGAACCAATTGATTTGACATTTTTGTTTTTTCACTATCTGATATATTGTTCGAATTGATTCCAAAACATAAAAACATATCAGGCACCATTGAAATTAAAATTGAAGTGGTCATCGATGGATTAAATGCGACATCGATCATTTTACTATACATTTTTTTAGTAGACATCGGTGTTGTGGTGTTTGGCTGTAAAAGACCACGTAAATACCCACGGAATTCTTCCATCAATCCACGACTATGTAATACACCTTTAAAATACATGAGTTCACGTTTGATTTGTTGATGTTCGTTGAGTAATGATGCATATAATTTCTCTAATAGTTCGAAAGAACGTGAATCTGCATCAACTAGACGTGACTTTTCATCAACTAAACGTGACTTTTCATCAACTAAACGTGACTTTTCGTCAAGTAAACGTTCATAGACATCACGAATATGTTTGCCTATGGATAAAGACGATTGATTTGATGCAAACAAATGATGAAGAGTTTCATCAGAAACCATCGATGAATGACTTGCAAAACGTTGATGTTTCAAAATCGGCACGATCAATCGTTTCAACAAGTTCTAAATCATTAAGAAGTGTATACAATTAATGGGACAAACAATTTAAGAAATTTTCGTTGAAGAAAGATTTACAAATATATCAACAATAATATTTCTCAGATCGACATTCTCTTTTTTAATAATAAGAAACCTCTGACTAGATATATATTTATATTGCTGTTGAGAATTTTGGTCTTATAAATTTGCTTTCAGGAAATAAAGAAGAAGCTAAGAGCTATTGTATGATAAAAATGACCCAAATGATGGATCATGTGCTAAATCGATATCACGGATATTCATGAAACTTTGCCTATATATAGCCCTAGATGAGACATGAAAATGCCTAAAATTATTTCTTCTGAAACTTTTTCTCTGTTGAGATATTGCAATCACAATAGAGGTATCCTCAAGTAAAAAATGATGATAACCAATGCAGTATCCATTCATTATATATATCGTCATTTTTCAAATAACAATATTTTTAGTTATGAAATTTTGTGGATATATACCATCATACGTATCATACATACTGACACACTCAAAATCTCTTTTCAATGTGTTAAGCAATATACATGGATTTCATAGGTCCTATATATATTTCTTATCTTGTGACTCGACTTTTTATCAGTTATGAGTGAGTTATGAACTCCCTCTTTGAAACTAAGTACTATTGCCTTGTAGCTATTAGGAGCAATTTTCAAAACTTTGGCATTTTGCTTTTGATCTGAACAAAAATTTTTTCTGATATAGTTATGAGCTAATTTGTATAAAAACTGAGATCAACTTCCAGATAAGCTGTCCAGTCGTGATCATCAGGTTCTCCTCAAATTAAAATATTCTTGTAGAGAGCAAAGATTCATGAGTTTTGAGACAAGCCGTTGGAAAAAGTAATATTTCGATCTCGAAATATTATGTAACAATTTACCGAAGAGCACTATAGTCAAAAAAAGTATAGTTTTGGTGATTTTTTTTTGGGACATTCATATCTCATCAAAACAAGATTCATTTGACTTCAAAAATTTTATTATGCATATATATCAAGTTGATGTACTTATCATAAAAAAACAAAAGAGTTCAAATGAATATACTATTAATGAGTTGATCAGTACTACCGGAATACACGACAAAATGGTCAATTATCAGTGTTTTGTGTACATACATATCTCATGAACAGGGTATGTTAGAGAGTTGAAATTTTGACTATAGATAAACCTTACTGAATACTTACTCTAGTGAAAAATTCAGTTCTTTAGATAGTTCCTATTGCTTAGGAAATCTTCCACAAAATCCTGATTTTGACAAAAATCATGACTTTGGAAGGTTTCGATCTTCAAAGAAATGAGTCCTATAGAAGTTTAATTCGTGTAGTTTTAAAATACATAGTCAGTATTACAAAGTTATGCAAGAATTGATCCAAGATCTTGTAGAATGATTTGCGAAACCTTATTGAAAAATACTCCCAAATGACCCATTTTCTATAGAAAATATAGCCAAGTTCGTTGAAACATTGATTGAAAACTTTCATCATGTCAAATAAATTCTATCCAGTATTAATAACCATCACATCAACCTCTATTAGCTTCTATAAAAAGTCCATTGAAAATGAGAAAAAAAAATTTTCAAAAAACTCCGTACGAGGTATGGAGACTTCGAAAAAAAACCTTTTTACGGAAAGCTCTGGAGAGGAGTACAGAAATTTTTCAGAAAAAAAAAAATTTTTTTTGTTATTTTCAAACAGCTCGTTTATAGAATATTGCATGTTGATTTTTACTGAATAGAGTTCATTTCATATAATGAAACTTCTATTAATTTATGAACGAACTTGACAAAATTTTCTATGAAAAACATATCATATTAAAGTATTTTTCAATAAGTCTTCGCAGATTATTTTACAAGATCCCAGATCAATTCTTGCATAATTTTGTAGTACTCAATATGTACTTTAAAATCACACGAATGCGACTTTTATAGACCCCATTTCTTGAGAGATCAAAACCTTTCAAAGTTATGATTTTGCTCAAAATGATGATTTTTTTTGTTGAAAGACTCCTGAATGATAGAAACTCTCTAAAGAGCTAAGTTTTTTATCAGAGTAAATACACAATGAGCTTTTTCTCTAAGTAAAATTTCAGCTCACTTGTATGATTTGTTCATGAGATATGCATATGCATAACACATCGGCAAATGATCATTGTGTCATGTACCTCGTAGCAGGGCTCGAAACGGGCCACCCGGCCCGGCCCATTTAATAACGGACCCGGGCCGGGCGGGCCTATATTTTTATCGGGCCGCCCGGCCCAAAGTTTCACATAGATTTTTCCATCATGATAACGGGTGGCTCAGAATAAATTGCCCTCTTAGTATTTTTGAATTTTCTCTCTATTATCCCGGTGATTGAAACACTCTTTTTTAACAAAAGATAGCGCTTGAAATTCTCTACAAAACCATATATAACTAGATCCTAAAACTATTTTAGGTATATTTGAAAAAAGTTGAGAAATAAAGACGCACAAAAAGCTGTAAAATGTAACTGGTTGGACATAATGGATAGGCATGCTTGCATCTAATGTTTTTATTACTTCGCCCTATTTAAGAACGAAATATATCAAAAGATGCAGCGCGAAAAGCTCTACAATTTACACAAGACCGCTTGTTTTATAATTGTGCTTTTTTGTTTTTAAAATGGATAAAATTTTGAGTGATAAAATTGCAATCTTACGAAAATATTTTTTTCTGATACAAGATGAACTCGGTTTTTCTTATTTCATCTTCTTGCTATCTGATGTGTCTTTTTT
>CAJNOL010003828.1:0-19312 GCA_905250125.1 Rotaria sordida | reverse complement strand
AAAAAAATTTAATTTTTTTCTTTTATTTTATTACCTGTTGGTAAATTAAGTTGAACAATTTCATCATCAGATACTTTATCAAGATATTTAATTAATGCTCGAAGTGAATTTCCATGTGCAGCAACAAGTACTTTTTGTCCTGAACGTATAGCTGGTACAATAGCATCATGCCAATATGGTAATGCACGTTCAACTGTATCTTTTAAACATTCAGTTAATGGTAATACACGTGCATCTAAATTCTAAAGAAAAAAAAAGGAACAATTATATATGTATATTATTTTAAATACTTTATATTTTGGATCATTTCTTGGATTATATTCACTTGATTGTTCAAGTTCAGGTGGTGGAATATCATAAGCACGTCGCCAAATCTATATAAATAAAATTCATATTTTTTTTTGTCTTTCTATTTAATTAAAACTAACTTTAACTTGATCTTCACCATATTTAGCTGCAGTTTCTGATTTATTTTTTCCTTGTAAAGCACCATACATACGTTCATTAAGACGCCAATGACGATGAACAGGTATCCAATGAAGATCTAATTCTTCTTGAATAGAATTAAGTGTTTTAACTGCTCGTTTTAATACCGATGTAAAAGCTACATCGAATGTATAACCCTTTTCTTTAAGCCACTAGAAAAATAATGAATAAAAAATTTTTTTTTTTTTTTTAAATAGAAATAATAACAAACTTGGCCAGCTTTTTTAGCTTCAGTAAGACCTTTTTCTGATAGATCGGCATCATACCAACCACAAAATAAATTTTTTTGATTCCATTCACTAGAGAAGAAATAAAGAAACAATATGAAAGAAATCTATTTTGACATTTATTTTATCTACCTTTCGCCATGACGGACTATAAAAAAGAAAAATATTTTATAAATTACAAAAAAAAAAAAGAAATAATAACTTACCTAAAACTAATTTGTATGCAGCCATAATTGAAAATAGAAAAATAAACAATTGAATATGTGTCTGGCGGGTGAGCAAAGTACAAGAAACATACAAGAAAGAAATGAAAGAAAATAAATAATATAACGACCTCTATTAGAATAATATTGGCTTAAGTTTAAACAAATAATAACAGAGAATTTATCGATTCTTTATTGCGGTTTTTATATTCAACCGATTGTGAATCGTACGAATTCTTTATCTTAAAGAGTGAGATAATGATGAAATAAGATTTAATTGCTTGAAAACATAGCAAATTTCAGTTTAAGTTAAAATTTATTAACAAATACTAAGAAAATTCATAGTCACACAGTTCTGATTTATTTTGTTCTTTGGAATAATAAATGCTCGCGGGAAATTTTCTTGAATATTCAAATGATTTAGTTATCATCATTTCAGATTATTATATTAAACATGCCAGTTATGCTTCGATCTGGATCATTTAGAACAAAAGTATATATTTTCTAATTTTAAATTTATTATTATATTTGCCCTTTTTTGTTTAGACTGAATCCGAAGAGAATTCTTCATCACCTGTATCAAAACGTCGAACACAAACAAAAGTAAATATATATCAATGATTTTGTTCAATTAATCAATTTTTGGATTTTGTTTTTTTTTAGAAAGAATTTTCTCAAGAAGATGAAAATAAAGAAGAACCAGTACGTAATATTGAAGAAATTCGTCGAAAAAATCTTGAAGATAATAAAGCATTTTTAGAAGGTTTATTAATGACACAAGTAAAAAATTATTTTAATTGATTTTAAAAATAGAATTTTATTATTTTTATTCCTCTTTTTTATATTAGATTCGTGATGATCTCAAAAGCTTAGCCAATACACTACAACCAACTATTAAAAAAGAAGGAAAAAAACGTGATTATAAATAGTATGTTCATATCTAACAAAACAAATATCATGCCGGTCGAAGTTTTAATTTATAACTATAAATGTCCTACGCTTGATCCTAATAAAACATCATATAAGACAAACGCCTGTCATATATTACATAACCAATTGAATATAACAATATGTTAACTAACTCACACTAATCACAATAAATGGATTTTTTAGATAATAAGTTATTTAAAAAAAAAACAGATAACATTGTAGAATTGCCAAAAACAGTACTGTAGAATGTAGTTTCATACACTTTGAAGTCATCAATACCTATAAAATTGAAGTTCGGTAGGCACAGTATTACAATGTATTAAAATACGGTTGTAATATTGCGCCTATCAAACGACCGCACTCATTGCTTATACCCAGGTCAATCGTTGCGAGTCACCGTAAATGTCGTATTTCATCAATTTGAATTCGAAGTTTTCTGACTTTCGATTCAGACCTTACCTAACGAGAATAAAGTTCATCTATAGCAACCACAAGTATAAATTAATCAGTTGAATACTGTTGTAAATCGTAGTTATAAGAGAGTGTAGAATTAAGGTACTAATATATTCTCTAGTTTCTTATCATAGTTAGTTCTTTTTTTGGCATCTATCTGTAACTGTTTTAATTCTTATAGTCATTTATTATTTCCTCTATTTTGACTGTTGTCATCTATACATTTTTATTTTCTTCATCATGTGTCATAAAAACAAATAGTGTTGCTATCTGACGAAAAAGAATCCATAAATGTATAATTCAACGTTTCGAAGCAAACTAATATTTTGTTAATAGTTACTATTTGGTTAAAATGAATTTTTTCATTTAGTATTACTGTTTCGGAAAATGTTCCTGTTCGACGATCACGTCGTCTTGCAAATATGGATGTTAATGGAAATAAACTTCCATCACCAGAAGAAAGTGATAATGAAATGGATACAACTAAAGTATATACATTGTTTTTTTTTTTGGAAATAAAATTATGAATTTAAAATAGGATCGAAGTGTTATGAGTGTAGTTTATCGACGACAAACTTATAAACGAGAATCTGGAATATCTCCTGAAGAACAAGAAGTATTAAATCAAAAAATTCAAACATTTTTTGAAGAAAATAATTCAATAATTGATTCAAAAAAGTAAAATATACTTTTTTTGTTTTTATTAATAAAAAAACAAAAGAAAGAGATTTCTATTAGATCAATTTATGAATTTTCTGATTTGGAAATTACTGATGAAAATGTTCTTAAATTAACACCTGATCGTCTTTTATTTATGGATATTCATTCTCGTTCAGATATATTAGCTATTATTGGTTGTGATCGAAAGGGTACAATTGGTCTTGTTGTTAAAGTAAATCAAAAATCTTTTGAAAGGAAAAACAGAGATTTCAAAAAAAAAAGAAAATTTATTTCTAGTCTATCAATGATTTGAATGGTGCATGGTGTAAAATTAATTATAATTTTCATAGTGAATATGCTACATGTTGTCGTTTTGATAATTTTAATTCCAATATTATTAATTCAACATCTTATGATTCAACATTTCGTACATGTGATATAATAAAAAATCAATCAATTGAAGTAAAATTATTTTTTGTAAATAAAAAAAAACAAAAACTATTAATTTCAATATGAACTATTTTAGATATTTAAAGATCCTGATAATCATGGATTAACAGCTTTTGATTATCGATCATTACAAACTTGTCTAATTTCTGAAAATAATGGTGATGTATTATTAGCTGATATACGAGCCAGGTAATTGTAACATACGATCTAAAAGGAGTGTTCAAGTATATAGGATAGAAATTTGCATTCTAACAATGCCTAAGAACTGAGCAATAGGAACTTCTAAGCTGTGATAATAGGCGTATTGCATGGAACGGTTGAACGTATCGAGCTGTCCTCTGGTTCTTAAGAATTTCATGACGTGCCCTTTTGTCTAGCGGACATTTTTGTCCAAAATACTCGGAAGTAAGTTTTCTAGAAAACAGTGATTTTGGAACCAATTTCTCTATAAAATGAGATGTCTCCGAGCTCTCTACGACTTTTTTTTCGCCGAGTTACATCAATTTTAGTGAAGGACAAAAGCCGGTTTTTTCGTTTTTCTCCCAGATGAAACAGCAGAAAAAATGGTTTTCGCCTTTCACTAAAATTGATGTAGCTCAACGAAAAAAAGTCGTAGAGAGTTCGGAGACATCTCATTTTGTAGAGAATTAATTACTCTATCATTATAGATTGCTAAAACAAAAGGACTTTTGCGATCATTGGTCCCAAAACCTCAGCTCGATACGTTCAGCCGTTCTTAAGATAGTCTATATCACCTTTCTCATACAACATGCCTATTCTTCAGGTAAACGAGAATGGACTATTAGTTCATTGGTCACACTTTGATATTGATAAAGGTCAAAGTAATAGACTACAAAACAAAACTTTATAGGGTTCACGGGAAAGAGAAATTGCTCAGACTGAGACTGAAACTCAAGTTTATAATAACCCTTTACTTCCCCCCACGGTGATTCCAGAAGAGCTACCGATAGAATAACTATATAAATAGAGTACTAGCGTGCCTAGTGTGACAATTGTGTGGTCTGATTCACCGAATGTCTACCTCTTTGTGTAGGACCATTTAATTGGTCGGTTGACCCTGTGATGGAACGACATATTAAGTGTTGATTTGGTTTTCTTTGACTACATTATTGAATGAACAAAAGTAACATCTATCCCATGCTATTGAAATAATGGAAAGCGGAGGAAATAAACCAATAAAAATTAATGTCGAAAGAATACATGTATTTTTAGCACATTTTCTTAAATAGACATCTACCTTGCTATGAGCCGTTTTATAACTTCTGAAGATATTTAATTCAAAATAAATACTATTCTAACTTCTCATGAGTTGATGTTTATAATACATATATTACCATTTCTCTTAATTGCCCTAAAGATGCCTCATAATGGTTCCTTGGCCAATTATGTGCGTTAGTGTGTGCAATTGGCCAGCTTATCGCGATGCATTCGAAACATATCTAATTCCTTAGTAGACATTTTCATCAATTTATATCACACACAAATTCCAAAAGATCTTTATTTACTATTAGTAGAGAACGATTTATTTCGAAAAATTCGGTTTTTTTCATTTTTTACAAAATTATCGATTTTGTTGGTCCAATATTTCAAAGACGGAGCCATGAAAAAAATTATTCTTTCTACTAATCGATAGCTTATAAAGTTCACTACAAAAAATGTTCTTATCGTTTTTGAATCTCATGCTTCCTTTATTTTCTGCAATCATTCTACAAAATGGTAATTCCAATTGCCAATGGGGGATAAAGGGATAACGTATTCTATGATTTTTAATCAGAAATCATTATAACACACTTTTTATTATTAATCATTTTTTAGTCCAGTATCGATAGAACGTTTTGATGTATCAAAAAAACGTATTCGTACTCTTCATATTAATCCAATACAAACTGATGAATTCTGTATATCTGGACTTGATAAGTAAAATGAAAAATTTCGAAAATTTTTATATTTTATTTATTTATTTGAAAATGATTTAGTTGTGTTAAAGTTTGGGATTTACGAAATATGTCAACTATGAAATATTGTTTACAAACAAATTATTCATGTTATGGAGCTTATTATAATCAAGCAGGTAGTCATATTATGGCAACAACACGTGATGATCATTTAATGTCGTTTTCATGTAATGATATGAAATATGCAAATGATCCATTAGATATTCAACCAATGAAAAAAATTTATCATAGAAATTATGTTAATCGTTTTGTAACACCATTTACAGCACAACCATATCCAATATTTGAAATGTATTTTCTTATTGGATCAAGTGGATATCCTCGAACAGTAAATATTCTTATTTATTTTTTAATGAATTAACTTTTTTTTATTTTAGATAAGTATTTTTAATGAAAATTGTCAAGAAATTTCATCATTAAGTAGTGAAAATTTAAATTCATTAGCTACAGTAAATGTTAGTCATCAAACACTTCCAATAATTGCTGGTGGAAATTCAAGTGGACGTATTCATGTATTTACAGGTCATATATAAATAAATGAAATTGTATGTAATCATGAAAAAAATCTTTTTTTTTTTTTGTTAAACTAGTTAACTCTTTTGATTGTGAATGAGAAAAGAAAAACAAACTATTGTATGAATAATTTCGACTTATTGTTAAATAAACTATGAAGAATTTATTTAAAAAAAAAACATTCATCTGATTTAAATTACTATTAATTACAACGAATAGCACCTTCTTGTGCACATGTGACAATAAGTCGTCCAGATCTAGTCCATATTCGTCCAAAAGTTAATGCTCGATTATGCATAGCTATTGGACATTCTAATTCATAGAGTAACCAATCATCAGCACGTACTGATGTTTTAGGTGGAATAGATGGAATATCTTTAGTTCGTTTAATTTGTTTATCTGTTAATTGATTACTTGAAGATGTAGAATCAAAATCAAAATCATCATGAAACCACATTGAATGATCAAGTGAAGCTTGCATTCGAATACGTGAACTAAATATATTAATTGCATAGGGAAGAAATGCTGTAGTTAATAATACACGATCACTACAATAAGCTACAGCAGCTCGATGTAAATGTGAATCATTAGGTAATGGTTCAATAGCTTTAATCCAAATAAGCTGTCGTGCTGGCCATATTGATGTAGGTGTAAGTAAATCACGTGGATTACAATGTCGAATATCAATACGTATAGGCATTTCAAGAGCTAATTCAACAAATGGTCGAACTTCAGTTGGTAGACGTTTATCATTAAGAAGACTTTGAAAACGTTGTCTTGTTGAACAAAGTTCTTCAGGTGGAATAACACCTAAGAAATGAAAAATGAATAAACTTTTTGTATCAAATAAAATCTTACCAATACTAGGCATTATTGGTTGATGTGCTAAATTTCCTTGTTCTTTACGATGAAAACTCATTTTACATTCAAAAATTATTTTATCATCTTGTATAGCTGTAACACTACGTGCTTCAAATGATTTACCATCACGTAATCTTTTAACTGTATATGTTATTGCTGATGAATTATCAACTGCTGCGAGAAAATATGAATGAAGACTATGTAATGGATGATTTTTTACTATTGTTTTTTGTGCAGCATAAATAGCTGAACCAATTATTTGTCCACCAAATACACTTGTACGATAAGGATAAACAAATAAAGTTTCAGCAGGTTGAATAAAAATATCTGGTGAAATTTCAATAACTTTTAATGTTTCATAAAGTGTAGGACCTTTTGATGATGATGATGATAAACATCGACGAATAATAATATTTAATAATGAATAACGTTTGAAAAATATCATTTTTTTTACTAATAAAAAAAAATCCTATAATATTATAAAGAAGTCATTCAGTTGGTACTGCAATGTTGTTGTTTTTTTTTTGGTTTTGCCACATGCCTTCCTAATATGATAGAACAGAAACATTTCTGTTGTTGTTTTGTTTTTCTCGTTCTTTCGTTGATTTTTTTTTCTTCTTATGTTATGGAGAGGAGCAGAAAAAAATAAACTATTGGTTGTAAGATAAAGAATAACTATTATATACTTCAATGCAAAAATAAAACATATTCTCTTGAATTTAGAACGAAAAAATGAGTGTATTTTAGTGACAAAGATACAATATTAATGTTTTTGTTCGGTTACTATTGGATGATGTTGAGTAAGTTTAATTATAGTTTTTGGTATGTGGTTAATACCATTATAGATAAATGGATTCCAACGTCCTTTTAATGTTACACCTGGTTGTATAATACTTGAGCATAACTTATTGTCATCGAATGATTTATAATAAGGTGGTGCACATGAATTGATTTTTTTCGATGTAGACAGACGTTTGCCAATAGTAAACAAAGGTAATCGATGACGATCAATTTTATTTGAATAATAAAATGGTACATTATTACTTAAACTAAATTTTATTCGATCAGATGAAAAACGATGTTTTTGTGTAAAACCAGGTTGTGATCGTGATAAAATATCTTCATCAAATTTATACATTGGATAAGCAGCTGGACCAGGTGAAATTGATAGAGATTTATTATGTAAAGGTTTTCGTGAAATTATTTGACCATATAAAGATCGAATAAGAGGAGCTCGACGATGATACATTGAATCTGATGGTAAATAAAATTGTCCCGAATAATTAGATTTATTTTTATATTCTATTCGACGTGGTGTAATAGATATTGCAGGCATTTTAGCATTTGATATATATTGATCATTAGGATTATAATGTGCTAATAAATTAGTTGATATAGGTGGAGTTGTTTCATATCGACTACCGATTGTTTTACCTAAAGAAATTATAATTATTCTATACAATTAAATAATTTATAAAATATCCTATGTGTAAAAACGGTACATGTAGAAAACTTTTTGTCTAATTTAGTTTTACAACTGATTGAAATCTGTTACATAAGTAAATGGCTTTTGTTGAAAAATATTCTCTCATGTTGAATTCTATTTGTGAGTTCTAGCATATTATAATGTATGATTTAGTAAAAAAAAATTAAATTCTATACAAGATTAGAAAGTCTATTTTATTTAGTATAAACAACATTTTTTATTTATTTAAATATTTATTCATAGATAATCAATCATGAGTCAATGAAAAATTCTAAACATTAATTTGGAAAGAGCATCAAATTTTGGTTCTAATTGACTACTTCAACGTCATTAAGATCTTCAAAAAAAAAATGAACGAATATATTTATCAATACTTTTTAAATTCATATTTTGTACAAACATCAGTTTTGATTGTTATCAAAGATTTGTTCTCAATAAATTAAAATTAAGTTAGAAAAAGGTGAACAAAAATTGATCAGATATTTTATCCAAAGATTCTATCGAAAAAAATTGTTTTTTTGTCTATTTACCTGGTCGAATATAGATAGATCTATCTGGTATATGATAATAACCAGGACCAGGTTTTTGTATAAATTTTTCTTTTGATTGAAATATTTTTGGTTTAATTACCCATGCTGGACCATGATAAAAAGTATCATCATGTACACTATAAAATGGTGGTACTTTTGTTCTTATCTTTCTATTAGACATTTCATACTGTATTATTAGATTGTTGTATTTTTACCATTACAAGTAATATTTATTATGTAAAAAAAAATTATTTTTTTTGTATTTATATTTATTAATAATTCAAAAGCATAAAAATAAAAATGAAATTGTGTTGCTAGGATTTTTCTTTTATTAATTTATATATTTTATTTTATAATGTCTAGTAGTCGTCAGCTGAGACGACAACAACAACAAAAATCGACTTCAATTTTTTCAAATTTAATCAATACATGGAAAGTTCGTCCTATCAATGGTTTTGAAAAACATTTATTTTCAAATACTCAAACATCTTCTAATAATGCTATTATATCTATAAAATCTATTCAACAATATAATATTGATTCAGCTCGATTTATCTATCCACGTGATGCTATGGGTAATATGCTTATTCCATTAGTTAATCGAAATACTCCTATTTCTATACCATTTTATTTACCTAAATATGATCTGATTAAAATTTGTTCACCTAAATGGACTATCAAAAATGTACATCATTCGAAAGAAATTAATTATCATGTAGGTCCAATGACTTATGATAGTATTAATGATAAATCACAATTGCCATGTAAATCTGGTTGGACACAAATAGGACGACAAACATATAAAATACATTCAGAACTAACAGTTCCATTTTATGATACGAGTAAATATAAACAAGTTGGTAATCGATATTCTGTATGTTTTATTTTTTATTTTTTATTTTATTCAAATAAAACTATGTTTAATTTATTTTTAATAGAAACATGCTATAATACTTGGACGCCGAACAATTCATACAAATATTAAAAATAAAAAACTTTCAAATATAATTAAACGAAAATCTAATATTAATATTGAATATACATATGATATACAAGATTATGAAGCAATTACAAAACGAAATGAATTCATAGATAAAAGTTTATCTTCAATGAAAAATCTTCATCAAAAATCAAATAATTTAATCATATCTAATGATCATGTCGACCAAATAGAAACAATTAATTTACCATCCATAAAAATAGAACCTACAGAGAAAGAAACAATTGTATTAGACGATGAGAAAATTTCAACAAAATATTAGAATTAAAATGAATAATACTTTACAAATTTTCATGTTCTCAAAATCGCTAAAAAACATTAGCGATTAATCAAAGTTTTATAATCGGTGATTAACCTTCACTATATCAATAATAGAAGTGATTTTGTTTGAAAAGAGTTCGTGTCCATAGCTCAACTTTTACGGTATTTTTCAAATCAATTTCGTGGTTTAGAAAAATTCATTTACGAATTTCGACTTGACACTTTCCATAGAGATAGGCTTTGACTCAAGTAGTTTCAAATCTTTTGATTCGCTTCTATCCTAAAACGACATTTATTTGAGAAATATCGTGAAAGTGCAATATCTTCGTAGCAATAAGCTAAGAACACGAATTATTCAACATTAAAAATGCCAATTCAGTATGTAGTCCATAGGTGAATGAGAATACAATCGAAGAAAAAAAACGAACATTCATATGTAGAACTTGATGTTTTTTTTCTTTGAAATTACTTCTCACATAGTTGTCAGCTAAATCTAAATCGACAGTAGAAAAATTACTTGCTTTCAAACTATATATATGAAATCAATATTATCAAAAACACTATTACCTGGTTTTTCAATTAATGCCATCTACAAAAGAAAAAGTTTCTCGAGTCAATGCTAAATCCTAATAAAATATATGAAATTGGAATAGTTGATTATGATGATGAATAAGACGGAAGAGATAGAATAACATTGGTTATCTTAAACTACAATTTAAAAATGATTGATAAGAGATTCTTGTTTTATTCTTCTTTTTTAATGAAAAGTTTAACAAAATTATTTTAAAACAATTTTGTAAATAAGATCTGTTGATAGCTAAAACGATAGCATTTAATATTTTTTCGAAAACTAGTTTTCACTTACTCAGTTGAAGTTCGGCTGGATTTAGAAAAACTTAATGACTATCATTGACGTTCAGCTCGATTGGCTGTTGTAGTTGCTCGGTTTGTTCGTCGATATTTTCGTACACTTTTTTTTATTTCATCTTCTATATTGTCCACTAAATCAGCCGTGTTTATTAATTTACTAAAAAGTTTTTCTAAGAAAAATAAAAGGAAAACGGGAATATTAAGCTTACTCTTCACTGAGATGATCTTGTATCGGTACTGAATAGTCCGTTTCTTTTCCATCGATCTAAATTTAAAAAAGGATGAAAAAATAGATACTTTTGGAAAAGTAACTTACAGTAAATAGAATCACGTATTTGCCATCTTCAAATAAATGCTCGACAACCAATGTCATCTGTTCCCGAACATAGGTCATAGAAAAAGATGCCTCTGGTTTTTCTCTCTGAATAGTAATAAACTCATTAGCCTATAAAATAAAAAGAATAAAATCAATTTGTAAAAATAATATCTTACTTCTTCTGTTGCGTTCTCAACAACAAAGTCTTGGTTGATAAGACAATAATGTGCCACTAAAATGAGTTGATCATTGCCTTTCACTGTATCTTTATAAGTATTCAATACAAATGACAAAAATTTCTTGCGACTCATGAAATCTACAAAAAAATAATAAAACGCTGTTAAACAGTGGATATATTCGTAAATTCTATTAATATTTAGGATGTGGAAATGATGAAAAAATCGTTATCTAAACTAAAAATTTCGATCTTATCATTACTTTCCATATTAATTGTTCATTCATGCATATTTATCACCTTATGGTTGATATAAACTAGAATACTTTATTACTTTGTAATGAAGCAGGAACAATAGCCGATAAAGATAAATTACTACATGAATATTTATCGGTTTTATTATTGATCATTATCGAATGCTAATATGATGCATCATGAAATGTAATGTGAGTTTGTTTACTATAACATGTTATTGTAACAATATTATTATAAGTTAAAAATCAACTTTTAAGGTATTTTGATGCTGATGACGATTAATCATCTGATGCTTGTTCACAATCATTTAGACACAAATTCAAAATCTTGAATACAAAATAAATTGTTGTTTAAGGGAAAAGTTCTATAGTTTAACATCATCTTTATTATTAAACGTCATCTTTTCACTTCAGCTTCTTCCTAGCAATATGAAATACAAAATTGTGGAATGAAATAAAACATAATTTAATCTTCTTTGGTGTTTGATGTTGATTTGTTAACATATTCTGGTACATTAATAAGAGTATATTCGTCCTAAAGTAAATTCATTTTAAATAATTTATATAATATCATTGATCTTTGGCTCAGACACATACTAATGAGGGAACTGCCCTAAGTGATTAATCACTTTTGAGCTCATACTTTAGGCATAAGTAGGAGATCTCGACATCAGAATAACTCTAAGAGAACTCTGTACCATGCGCTTGTGGGACCGAGGTATAACCATTTTACTAAATTTTTGCCCTAGAGTATTGGTTCATCTACAAAACTGAATCAGCGAATTTCGACCTGAAATTTTGTCCATTAAGAGTTCTAAGGACCACGAGAATACTCTGAAAGTTTTAGACAAAGTGAATGCGCCCTTCTTAAGATATTGAATTTTCAAAAAACCGATTATTTCTCTGCAAGAATTAGCAATATCAGCATTTATTGTAAAGTCAATATCTTAAGAAGAATGCATTCGTTTTGCCTAAGACTTTCAGAGTGTTCTAGTGGTCCTTAGACCTCTTGATGGACAATATTTCAGATCGAAATCCCTTGATTCAATTTCGTAGATGGATCACTGCCATACGGCGAAAATCCATTAAAACGGTTATATCTCGGTCCCATACACACATGGGACTAAGTTCTTTTAGGGTTATTTTAGTGTAGGGATCCTCTTATGATGCCTAAAGTATGAGCTCAAAAGCAGTTAATCACCTCAGGCGGTTCCCTCGTAAGGCATTCTTTCAGAAATACTACCAGAAAGAAAAAGAAGGTTTCAATGATGAAAATTATTCGATCCCTAATTCTTCTGACTATTTGTAAATCTCACAAAGAGAAGTTAAATTCCTCTATTCTTCCTTTTCGATACCTCCCTATCTCGATTTGGATTACAAAAGTTAATCCTCTCATTATTAGATTTGCCCAGGTCATCTTCAAATTTGGATGAAAAGATTGATTCTTCTGATCATTTCCATAAACGAAAAACAATTTACAAGAACGCGAGGAGATCTTTTCAGTAATGCACTGTATTGTAACTCATAAAAAGACTATTCCACCCAAGGCTGATTCGATTTACGATAAAAATGGCCCATCAGAGTCATTGATCTGTGACGCTCAACTAAAAAGAGCAGAAACGAAGTTTTTTGCATGATAGAAATTTTTATAAAAAATTTTATATTTCCATGACGTTCCATTAGAGACTGTTGAGCCCAGCTTAAAAAATCTTGAACTGTTGGGCTCTAACATGGACAATCTAAGATGTGTTGGTCGTTGAATACAAATAGTACAGAAACGATAATCTTTATCTTCGAAGCTATTTTAGAATTCGAATAAGAAAACTTTATTGAAGACACTATCAGAAGAATCTGCATTCGAGCCGCAGAAGATTGTATTCATCGAGTGCGAATTCAAAATGTTGAATTCGACGATATCTGAGTTCCATCAAGAAGTAATTCTAAATGAAAATTTCTCATGAAAAACTGATAGAATCAGTAGCAACAGTCTGCGGCCGTTTAACAACTGTCCATCATTAACGATAAAGGAAGTTAATGAGATTATCGACAAGCATCAAAAGTTAAGGAAAAAAATGCAAATTCTACAATATGGATTTCTAATAAGTGTTTATACAAAACAATGTTGTTATTGGTTAAATCAATTCTAGATTTCCTGGCATGCTCAGACAATCAGGGACACACAAGATTTACCAGCTCTAAGCCAATCATCAACAAAAAATGAGATCAACTTCCTCATTCGTGTCTTCCACTTTCTGGATATGCGTCAATGCAGTCAATTCTATTATTCTGCTAATTCAAATAGAATACCTTTTCGTATAAAACTCAAAAACTGAAAATCATTGTTGGAATGATTACGTCGCCATGAGAGATTTCCAATATAACTACCCTTATCTTTCTTCTCACGGCATTTTGGATTGCAGTATTCAGCAAAAGAGATTTGTACGAAAAATACAACTTACAGACATTGTAACACACGTACATCGATGTGTTTCATCCAGATTCCATGCATTTGAACGAGCACTATCTTTAGTTGAGAAACTTCAAATAGAAAATTATTAGATTAAATCTATTTAAATAATATTTTCTTTACTTAATGCAAACCTTAACAATAAGACGATTTAAATTGATAGTTGATCATTCGATAAGTAACTAAAAATAAAGTTCAATATGGTGAAAAGCAAACTAAATTAATTACCTAAAAGAAGATTTGTTTTGAAAATATCGAATGAGGAAGAAAACTAATATCATCCATTGAATCACATTTACATTTTTTTTCTTGCGCATTTATCACGTTAATAAATATGCATGGAATTTTTTTACTGGAATAGCTATAATACCTATAAATAAACCAAATGAAATCTTTATTAAAAACCAAAGATTAAATAAATTTTATATCATATATTTAGTTCCGATCGATTTCGACTAAAGAAGATGCTGTTCTAAATGAATTAAAATATTTCATTAATCAAAAACATTTTTTTTTTCTATTAAGACTTACTCAATATCATTCGATTTGTCAATAACATTGAGTGGTTTAACTAACGTTCACTTGTCGATATTAAAGATTTTATTTGTTTTCTAAAGAAAAGAATAATTATCTAGCCAGAAATGTTTCTCAAATTGACATATAAAGCAAGTATTAGTACTTGATATTCATCAAACTATTTTAATTTATTTGAACCACGTTAATCGAAATAATTCTTACCACTTTGAAATTATCAAAAATGAATAATTTGTTTACCTTGTACAAACAAAAAATAAAATTTTGAATATATATAGCGTTGATACAGGTTGAATGAAATTTATAAGACTTATAAGCGAATCACCATGAGAAAATGAGTTTACGTCTGATTCATTCTCATAAATAAACGATATTTCTTTCATAATTAAATTTAAAATGTTAGTCTTACCAAGGACGCAGTGATAAGAAAAAAATTCGTTTTCATTGACCTCTATTAAACGATAGACGAGGATAGTACAGACGTATGATCACAACAGCTATTAAATAGATCTAACTGCTGTTGAAATTAAAATGCGTATGTATATATAACGAAGAGGAGAGAAAAGAGAAAACAAGATAGCCTATGTAATACATAGCAGGATAGAAGAAGAAAAATAAAATAGTCTTGGTAACAAGAAGCACATACATATGTATATAGAAAAAGAAGGAGAAAATTACCTAGAATAAAATAGAAAATACAGATTACCAGTACATAAAAAAAAAGAAAATATCACGCACTGATAGAATGGATAAGCGAATGATCCACCGTGTGACACATAAAAAGTCGAATGACTGTTAAATGACTAAAAATTAATTTTTCGAAAAGATTGAAGTGATTTACATGAACGACACCATAGACACATTCATCGGAACGTTTTATATGTTTAGTTTTACCACTTCTTGTCCAAGAAACATAAATGTCACTGTCTTGACCACAAGTGATGAAATTACTAAAATAACAAATAAAATCTCTCAACTTAATTAAATAAAAAAAAAACAAACCTTCCGTCTATTTTTTAGAAAAAATCTAGTAGACCAGCTACGGAATGAATCAAAACAAAGTTGTAACACTTTAAACTTATTTTAAACTAGCAAAATAAAAAGACTATTGATTATTGAAGCCTTCGCAGCGTTACTACTTCTCTGATTTTTTCCTGATTTCTTTAAAAATGTCCTGATTTTCCTGTTTTTGACTAAAAATACTGTTCTTATCCTGATATTTCATGATTTATCCCTGTACAGTAATACATACGGCATTATGGTGTATTATTTTTGTATACTCAACGTTTCTTGAACATTTACATAAAAATATCTATAGAATATGTCCCATGAAAAGAAAGTTAACACTCAAATTATATTTATTTCAATCATCTGTTTTTTGTAATCATTATAAGTTTCGATTATAATAAATTAATTGATTTTTCAAAACAGCTATCTCATCATTAGCTATTGTCACAAACAGAAGCCGCGGAAGCGGAGGTGTGGGGGGTGTACATCCCCCTTCCCCAATAATGGAAAATTTTCAATTTTTTTCAATGATAGGAATGGATTTTTTGGACTTTCTATCATATTTTTATTAGGTTCTGTTGCAAAAAGTACCTTTACCCCCCCCCCCCCCTAATCTTCGTACCCTCGCGCGGCCTTTAATCATAAGTACTTCATCTATATCAATATCATACAATTGCCTACTGTACATAGCTGCACCAAACCTTGTACTTCCTGATTCTAACAGTTTAGTTGATTGACTCAATTCTTCTTGTAAACTATTTTATTCGTTTATCCAACAAGTCTCTTTTTTTCTTATTGTTCGTGTTTAGCATCAGCACCTCATTTCGCATTGACAATATCAGCATTTGTCAATTATTTTTATTACTGTTTGTTAAAATATTTCAAACTAAACAACGACTTGTTCGGTAAAATAAATTTTATTAATAAATTTAATTATTTTATATTCAAATTTAGTGGTAATCAATGAACACGTAAACGTAAAATTCGTACGTCACTAATATTTCGTCGTCCATTTACATTTCGTTTACAACGATAATTGAGATATTCTCGACGATCAGTACCAAAACGTAATCATCTTGATCATTTTGCTACTATTAAATATCCATCAACAATTGAATCGGCTATGAAAAAAATTGAAGATAATAATACATTAGTATCTATTGTCAATATTCGTGCTAATAAACCAATGATTAACCAAGCTGTTAAAAAAATGTATGATGTTGATGCTGAAAAAGTCAATACATTAATTCGACCTGATGGTGAAAAGAAAGCTTATGTTAGACTCAAGGCTGATCATGATGCACTTGACGTTGCTAATCGAATTGGTATTATATAAATATTTTTATACATATCAAATTGATACAAGAAAATAGAAGAAAAAAAAAGATTTTTTTTTGCCTGTTGTTTATTTATGTTCAAATTTGTTTTTTTCGAAAATAAAAAATAAAAAGAAGATTATTGCATTATAAATAAATAAATTTTTTAACAACAAATATTAAATTCTTCATAAGCACTGTTGAAAAAAAACAAGATGTTGTCCAACAGATTTTTCTTCAAAAACCTATATCTAATTTTTTATCAGATATAATTACTAATAATTCATCAACAAAATAAATTAAAGAATCGTCTTTTGTGATATAAAGTTTGTCAATCGACAGCAATGGACAAAACAGTACTCGAAGAAATACAAGTGCGTTTTTAAAAGTCTATAATAATAACAATTTATAATTGCCTTATATCTGTTTTTCTAGAAAGATTATGAACATTATGTAGGTGATCCTATTGATGATATTCCAGCAAAAACACGTATTTTTCTTTACATTGTATCTAGTATTATGATTATTTTGATGACAACAATGCGTGCATTGAAATCAATTATAAATCCAAATTGTATACATTTAACATATGAAGCACAACGATGTTGGTACATGTGCAGAATGAGCACATCATCAATATATATATAGAAAGACAGAACAGAAAAAAAAAACCATTGTTAGTGAATAAACACACCAACATTGAAAGATTGCAATCTTTCAATGGTGGTGTGTTTATTCACTAACAATTGTTTTTTTTTCTGTCTTTCTATATATATATTGATGGTGTGCTCATTCTGCACATGTACCCTCATTGTTCTCATTGACGACATCGGTCAAATAGATAAAATGGTCATATTTATATAAATATTCACAGTCATAAGTCAAACAAATATATAGAAACGATGATAAATATGGAATATTTATTTTTTACATTAAATGATTTACCAGATGAAATTCTTTTGATAATTTTTACAAAATTAAAGAATGTTTCACTACTCTACTCTTTAATAGGTGTTAATAAACGACTCAACACAATTGTACGTGATCCAATTTTTACAAGTCATTTAACATTGATGAGATGTTTGTTAGATGATTCCATATGTCCCTTACCTGATTCAATGCTTGATCGATTTTGTTCACAAATTTTACCTGAAATTCATTGTCAAATCAAATGGCTTGATCTTGAATCATCATCTATGGAACGTATACTTCGTGCTGCAAATTATCCAAATTTATCTGGACTTGGTTTATTGGACATTGACTTAGAAACAGCTCAATCCCTCTTTGTTGGTAAGACATTTTAATTCTTTCATTTATTAATAAAAATAAAATATAGATGAAAATTAAAATGATTTATTTGGAATATATATGCATCTTACAAATTGATTTAGATCAATGCATATGTTTGAAAAAATAATTTTCGAATTTACTATTCTCGATAGAAATGAATTAGAAGAAAATTAATAGTGAAAAAGAATCGCGTATATTGAAACTTTAAGCATTGATCCTAATAAAAAGAAGAAGAAACTAGAATAAAATAAGTGGTTAAAATAAAATGTAACATGAATGATATGGCATTAAAGCCTATCGACTTCAAAAATTTTAGACCGGTACCATATTGAACTATTTTCCGAGCTAGATCCAGTTGATTAGACTTTTTTGCACACAACCCGGTCGATACTCATTCTTAATAAAACTTCTAATCCGCCTTGATAGACGCTCTGAAAATACGGCACACTTATTGCTATTTTAGATTCCGCAATCAGTATACGAAACACATTTATTACGATATCTTGACAGTATTCGTACAAGAATGTAGTCATTGATTTCGAAAGTAACAACCATCGAAACCCCGATTTGGACTCATCAAACAGAGCTCTGAGACTCGAAGCAAGACATCCTCTACATAGTATACTCTATTGAACAATTGTAAAGAAGAAGATCACACATGTACATAGAATTGTTAAAAAGAAAAACAAACAATATATTGCTTTAATCATGAAAATAATTATTAAGAAATTTTTCATCATCATTGTATTTAGATGAATATTCTTTAATTCATACATATAAAAATCAAATAACATCATTTGTTATCGATATAACTAAAAATAAAAAGGAAATTTCAATAGGTGTCAATATATTTTTATTTACACATATTTTTATAACATATACCAATTTACAATATTTAAATTTCAATCCATTGTCAAGTTACAATAAATCTTTATCATTTCCGACTTCATCTCCAACTTTTATCTCCTCAAATCTCTTAGAATTGTATGTCTCTTTGAAAAATTTCATCGACTGTCTTTATATACTTGATGGACGTTTCAATCAAC
>CAJNOL010003827.1:0-19314 GCA_905250125.1 Rotaria sordida | reverse complement strand
GATTCCGGTAATGAACAGAAGAACACTTTATTTCAACAAAAAAATACTCATACACAACTTAAAAAATGTCTCAATGGTATAATCAATGAAATAGTTAATCAAGAAATTATTGAACAATGTCTAAATGAATTAATTGATATAATATCAATTGTCGATGAATTAGTTGAAGACACTACATTTATTATAATAACACAAAAAGAAGATTTAATATTTGTACATGATTCAACTAATGATAATTTCGATGATAATAACGTTCTAGAAAAAAAAGAATCTATGTCATCTATAACTGAGTCACATCAGGAAAATATTCAAATGAATATATCAATTGATGAATTAATACCAGTAATCAATATTGATAATGTAACAATTGTAAATTCTGATCAAGAAAATATTTCTATAAATATAATGCATGATGACTTATCGAAGTTGACGAATATCGTCGAGTCACTAAGCAATCATTCTGATTCAAATGAAAATCATTCGATTACATCCGAAATTATTATAAAAACATCTCCAAATGAACTTGAAGATTCATTTGATGAATTCAAAATATTGAACATTCCAACAAATCGATCATTTGAAAAACCTCTAGAAAAATTAACAGATTATACTGAATTTCGTGAGTTTATATCAAAAATTCAAGACGATACAGATACAGATGATGAAATATTACCACCGAAACAAAATACCATTATATTAGATGAGAATGTCAACAGTATCTCTGAACAGTTGAATATACCAAATAGTAGCAAACAAGAGCATTTAACATCTTTACCAATATCAATTCCGAATGAAATTCAAGAAGAAAGCAGTAATGAATCTCCAACAAATATTGAGTCAACAATTAATGAATTGTTAAGTGATGAAATAAATAATGATACTTCTTTCGTATCAATTGAACAAAAAAGATTTTCTATTGTAAATTGTCATTCAATTCCACTCGGAACAAAAATTTATCATATAAATTGTTCATCAACTTATATTTATATTTGTACTAATGAACGAAAAATATTCTATGCTAAATTCAATATTGATAATATGAATATACCACTTCAATGGATACAACATTCTGATCCAGCCGAACGAATTGTTGTTAGTAATAGTAATCGAACAGTATGGCGTCTTTTTAATAAATGTCTCTATTCATCTATTGATCCAATTAAATTTCCACCAATTGGTTCTCATTGGAATCAAATAAAAATTGACAATGGACAATCATTATTAAGTATGTCAATTAATGATCAATGTGGATGGTATGTAAAAACAAAATTCTTTCATAATGCATATTGCACCTTTATTCGCACTATCACCGGTATACTGCGATACCTATAAGTACCGGCAACAGATTTCGATCGGAGAACAACTATCAGTAGTATATCACGATAGAATAACGGTTAATTGTTGACATACCGACAGTTTTTGTCCGATTTGAATCACATAGGAAGAATATTTATATTTTCTTTTTAAAGGTATGTTAAAGACGACGGTACATTATGGTTAATACGAACAGTTAATAAATCTTATGAATCAATAAATGTAACATGTCCATTTAATCTGAATAAAGTTTTTTGTTTCTCGGAAAAAGTTGCTGTTACAACAAATGATGGAGAAATATTAGTACGTGTTGGATGTACAGATGATTGTCTTGAAGGTGATGGATGGATTTTTATTGAACATAAGTATGAATACAAAAAAGAAAAACTTTTGATTTTAAGAACATTTAAAATATTTTAGTTTTGGTCCAATTGATGATTTTATATTATTAACAAATAATAATATCATATGTATTGTGGATAAGAAACATCATTTATGGATACATCAATGGTCATCTAATGAAGGATTTTTTGAAATTTTATGTAATGATGAATTTTTAATGTTTCATCAACGATATTTAATTTGTGTTAATTCAAAATTATTATGTTTTACTGATTGTGAAAAACAAATTCATATTTTTTCAGATTCTTTAACTGGTAAATTATTATATCAAGTAATTTTTCAAGAATTATAGCTTGTGTTTTTCTGTTCAGGTATACAATGGAAATTAATTGAAAAGAATACTCGTTTACAACGTTTAATTGGAGCTTTTTCAAATGAAAGTTTGTATTAATTTTTTTGTTTTTTTTTTGTTTTCTTCTATTTTACGTTTTCTTTAGATTTTGTTTGGGCATTAACAACAGACAAAATTATTTGTTCATCAAATGGTCAAATACTTGAAAAACCACGTCAAGCTCAATATTTAACACATGCAACATTTGTTCCAGATAATTCTTCTGAAGGTAAACAATTCATTATTTATTATATTTTTATTCTTATTTCATATCCATTTGATTAGGTACTATTCTTTGGTCACTTGATGAATCATGTAATATTTATGTACGAGCTAATGTTGAGACAAATACAAAATGGGAACAATTAGATCAAAGTCAATTTGGTGAGAAAAAATAAATTTTTAATAAATGAATTTGCTTCAATAGAATATTTTTTTGTTTGTTTTAGAATGGAATCGAAGGTTAGTTCATATCGTATGTAATGATGTTGGTGTTTGGGCAGTTGATGATCACGGTTATATTCATTTTCGTCATGGTCATATCTCTGCTAGTGATGATGTGTATTTAAATGAATTCTCAGTATTACCTCCAGCTTGGATTCCTATACCTGGTGAACCACAAAGATATCGAAGTTTTTCACAAATATATTGTGGACCAGTTGATTGGATGGTAATTTATAATGATTATTCTTTTGTTCTTTCAAACAATCAATCGAATGATAGTCTTAGATAATTTATAAAGAATACTAGAGATTGAATCGATATTTCACTGACATATTGAGACTAATTCTCGTATGTTTCATTAGCAATTTTTCAATGGGAAACTTCGAGATTGTACACTTCATCATTGAATTCCTTTCGATCATCTATGTTCGTGAGTTTTGTTTCGATGATCATTTCTTACGTTCACTCTTTCTGAATATTTTATCATCTTAGAATATCGTTGATAGCTTCGATCATCGAAATAATAGTTCGTCGATATGAGTTTCAACGAAGGGCATGTTGAGCAAACTAAGGAGGAAAAGTACAACTCACACTTAGTGTCAAATCATTCAAATAGTGGAATATTTCAATGTTTTTTTTTTATATATTATTTATCGTTGTGATAAGATGTGGATAGATGTATAGAAAGTAGATAACATGAATACATACACTTATAATCCATTACACTGATAAACAATATATGAAAAACTAAAAGTTGAAATACTCAACTATTTAAATGATTTCGCACCAACCGTGCTACAAAAGAAATGACAGAGGATTTTTAATATATGAAATATTGACTAGTACTTCTTTTTTTTCAGTCAGAAAAGATATTGCAACGTTTTGTCTTTGTGACAAAAAGTCGGGTCACCGTCCGATCTCTATGAATAGTTGGTGCACCATGTAGTACTCATCAGAGCGCTATAACTATAGGATAATCTAAATTTATACTGCTTAGCACTACACCATCTTACTGAAATAGTAAACAGTGCACTAACTATTCGTAGAAATACAATTTTTTTTGAAGACTAATGAAATAAACATGAGTTTAGGACGAAAATTCCGATTGATCGTTTGATATTCCATCAACTATAGACTTGATCTATGGCTGAATTTGATGCAATGTGAGTATGGATCTTTTCTTCACCCACATTCGAACATTTCATTTTTGATATTTTTACAAATAACGCTCATCAAGATTCGATTCACTTGACTCTAGACTGACGGGATAGAAATATACATATAGACGCATCTAGATATGAACGTATATTAATTAAAGCACGAGATAAATGCGAGAGTTGATACGGTATATAATCACAATTCGTTTCACAAAGCTAAGTTTCTCGATTGTTGCACTGTTACAATTCTATTCGCTTTTATTCTTTCATACTCTCTTCTTAAAACTTTATTTGTAATTTCAAATGAAAATTGAGTACAGTGAATCAAAAATTTCTTTCTATCGTTTCAATAGTCTGATTAAAAAATTTTTTTCATCATTCATATCATTCTGTGTCTTCTCTTCATGTTTGGTATAAAACTTGTGTTATGTATTTATTGATTTATAAAGATAACATAGAAATCAATACAGTTAAAATCAATATCACATTATTCAACTAATGTGAATTTAGTTTATCATAATCTTATATTCAGACTTACTCTCTTATAACTCTAAGTAATTATTACCGCTCACCTTTATATATGTATCGTTGAACAATCGATTACATCATTCAATAGTTTAATAACAATATTCATGACTTCTAAAAGCATCTAAAATCAAACACACAAGCTCATAAACGGCCGTCAATTATCGTATATTGACGTATTACATGACTCAGTATTACGATCGTATTTCTTTGTATCGCAAACCAAGAAATACGATCGTTTACTGATTTAAATATAATCGTTTATGAAGTCCTTATACGAAAATAGTATACGATTTTCGTCGTATTCTGTATCTCGCTGTCAACGATCGTATTTCTCTGTATGCGATACAAAGAAATACGATCGGTATCCCTCAGCTATGTAATAAACCAAAATACGGTTGTATACGGTAAAATGTTGAGTGTATACAGATTTCGTATTCTTCGCCCTCGAATATTACTCCTCGATTAATTTGAATCCTAATGCATAGGTGCTCTTTTTTTTTGTCATTCTACACAGTCATTCGTCCAGATCAATCATAATGTATCACAGTCAATTACCGTAAACGACCATTTTTATATCATCATCACACGTCCAGTATTAGTGGTCGTATACGATATCATATTCTCACCGTAAAACGCCGTAAAGATGTAATGTTGCCGTATTCTATCATACATACGGGCTTATTACTAGTCACGTATTTACGAAGAAATACGAGTCCCATTAACGCATTGTATTCCACTGTAAACGGTCGTATTCTTCGAGCAGGATATGCCATAGCTATGAGATGATCATTTGAACCATAGTTAGAACCCGTTGGGTCCAGAATTTTCGAACCGAATCCGATTGAATCATACTTTGATATTCTCAATGAAATTTTCTAATCGAAATTGGATAGTTGTCCTGAAGATAAGAGATCTTTTTTTTCGAATTTTTGGATTTGGTGACTAATGCACTCTACAAATTTCTCAAACGACTACAGTTCATTGGATTCAAGATTTTCGGACTCAGATTCGGAACTAATTTAACGGTCTCTAACCATAGTTACCATACAGTACCTATGTTACAAACACAGGCAAATTCTCGTTTCTAGATCTTATCCTTTCAGTCTAGGAAATACAAGGTTTTAAATACTTTTCATCAGTCTAATATGATTATTCTATACGAGATAAAATATTCCTACAATATGATGAACAGATTTCATCAATATAGGTTCTTTTTTGTCTATTCATAGGTTTATGCCACCGATAATAAACAAACTATTTATGCTCGAATTGGTATTAACGAAGAAAATTGTATTGGAACATCATGGAAAGCTTTTGAAGGTAAATAATTATTTTTCGAAATGAATAAATCTTTAGTATTTCTTTCTAATAGATTGTTCAGCTCTTGAATTAGCTATTAGTGAACATACATTATGGTTATTAACAAGTCGTGGACAAATTCAATGTCGTGAAAATATTTCTATAACAAATCCAATTGGAACACGATCAACAACATTACCTGGTCGTTTTCTTTCACTTACTGGTATGTATAGCAAAAAAAAAATATGAATGATTCTTTATTTTTTGTGAATATAAATTTTTCTTTATCTTTTAGTTTCCGTAGATGATAGTCAAGTATGGGCACTTGATTCTAAACGTAATTTACTAAAACTTGATCGATTAACTATTTTATTTGAAAAATAAAGGTGTTCAGTATTTTATTTCTTTTTTTGCTAAAAGGTATATATATGTTAAAGAAAAAAAAAAGGGAATATGAAAGACAATTGTTCGATTTACGATGAACGTAACCAGGGAAATTTTTCAATTTTTGATGAATCAGGAAATACATAACTAAAATCAAAAACAAAAAAAATATTAAAAATCGATAAAATTAAAAATAAATATACCTGCGTGTATATTCACTATTAAATGAATCAGGCACAAGACGAGCTAATGGTCGACCTGGTAATGTATAATCAGGTTGAGGATTAATTATAAATGGAGAATATGGTAATTCTTCAGGTTTTTTATATCGATCCATAAATTCAGTTTCACCTGGAAATGTTAAATTAATACCTGCTTTACGAACTTCATTATTATAATCATTATCATAAACGTATGATCGTGAACAAAAGTTTGGTGTTGTACTTGGACGATTTAATCCTATTCGAAAGAAGAGAAAAAAAAACTAGATAAATTAACATAATTTCTTATATAAACAAAATACCCGTTGTTTGTGTTGGTCGTAAATAACCAAGAAGTTTTTGATTATTATTCGTTGTTTGTTCATTCGATGTTGTTGTTGTTGCTGATGGACCATAATCTAAATATAAAAATATAATTTTCATAACAAATAATTTCTCATTTGTTGGTTTTTTTTAAATACGTCGATAAGCATGAACCCAAGCTTTCCAATCTGGTGTTGATTGTTGTTGAGAACATGTTTTTGCACGAGGAAATTTTCGATCAGCCCATACTGTATGAACATTTAATGGTTGATTTCCATTACGAGTTAAATTATTTCGATAACCAATATAACGATCAGTAACGCCAAGATGATGAGCTATATTATCTAATCGAGCATAAGAACCTAATGCATATGGTTGAAGTGCCTAAAATATAAAAAACCTTGATGATTTAATAAATCATGAAAAAAATAGAAAATAAATATCTACTTGAAGATATTCAAGTAATGTATTACATGTCCAACTATTTAATTCTCGTATTTGATTTTCTTCTTTATTTTTAACTGTAGTTGTATGTAGACAAGTATTAAGTTCTTGAGTAAGGCTACGTCCTTTTGCAATTAATTGTTGAACATCTAAGAAAAAAAAAACAAAAGGAAAATCTTTTTCGGTATTTTTTTTCGATCTTGTAACCCCAAATTCTCTATGTTGGAAAGAGCATGTCAAGATGCAGGATATGATAGAGTCCCTTTTTTTGAATTAAGCTTTATTATTATTATATAAAAGAGTACTTTTATAACTCGGAGCGCCATTTTTTTCGAGGCATTGAAATTTTCTTCGCTTAAAAAGTAAGAATTAAAAAGAAAACAGAGTTCTTTCATTCTTTGCATTCTGACATGTTCTTTCAAATGAGTTATTTTTGACACTTGTTTATTGAATATCTTCTAAAAACATCATAATATAATGTTGAAAATTTTACCATAGCTTGTTTACTATAGCCCTAACATATCTTGAAAATTTCATGCAATTTCAATAGATCTGATCCAAGATCAATTTTTAAGAGATGAGCGTAAAAGAAAAACTTTGTTTTTTTGAAATGTTTTACTTGTTTCATTTAATTTCATTTCATTTGAATCAAATTGTTTTGCCCAATTTTTTGATCCATGTTGAAATTCATGATCAAGTCTAATATTATCCAATGCATCATTAATATGTTTTATATGATTTGATATTTCTTGTGTATAATAATGACAACCGGATGTTAGAATTTGATTAAAATTAGATTGAAGACGTTTTATATCTTTTTCTAAGACTTGATTTTGTTGTGACATAAATATATGTGTAGAAATGTTTTATTAAAATGACAAAATAATATAATGAATGAAAAAGAAAAAAATCAATCACAGACATTTTATTTACGTGTCACCTGGCAACAGACCTTAAAATGAATGTAGAAAAAAATATGTCAAACTTACTAATCTTAAGCTAGATATCGTGATGGATAAGCCAGATTGGATTAAATTGAAAATTTTTGTTTGTTATTGAAGTTAATTGAGAATTCTTTTAACCCTTTTTTTTTTTATTTAGTATAAAATTTTTCGAGATAAAAATTTTAGATGTTCTATAAAAATCGTTCGTTTTATTGTTTAAATTTCCTTTTGTACCATTTTTTTAACAATATTTCTTTTGTCAATTAATCTGATGTGTAGAGAAATAGTTTTATTTCAATCGAATATCATCGAGACTTCATCATTTTTTTTATTTGTTTAGGAAAAGTAGAAATTTCTAAGGTAAAAATATATGAAAAGAATTTGATCGGCAATACTTTCGGAATACCGGAAAACTCTTTTGCAACTTTTTGGACTTTAGAAAAAAAAAATCTTCATCGAATAAAAAAATGTTATCTAGTTATTGGTCAGTTCCGAATATGTCATAATATGAGGACTGAGTATTATTACCATATTCAAAACAAACAAACTTATCTACTTATATTGTAGTATCATTGATTTTGTCATAATTGGTATTCGTAGTTGGAAAACTACATTAAATTTCGAAAGACATTGTCACAACCTATATATTCTGCATGACAATTAGTCGTATCTTTGACAGAAGCATGGCTCCTATTTCACTTCCCATGAGTCTTGATACCTAAAAATTGCAACAGACAGAAACTATAGAATGAGAAAAAAACTATAGAAGATTATAGGAAATTTTTAAAACAATTACTATTTATTCACGTGTAAGACTTTATGCTCAATTCGAAAAGTTCATTAAACATTTGTATTTATACTTATACCTAACGTTTCCTGTTCTTGAATAGATTGTTAGTTATTTTCTGAACCTCTCTGAATTGTTTCTTCATAAAGATAAATTATGAAAAAAAAACATTGCAGTGTTCTCGACAAATTTTCTTTTGTGTACGGCTGAAACTTTCAGCGTACACTGAATAATAAGACAAGCTATCTGTGAAATAAATAATAGACCAAAGGATACTAGTGAGGAGAATTAATCGAAAAAATGAGATGTCATTTATTCTTGGCTAAGCGAATAAATATATTGTTTTTTCATAATGTTACAGTTCCTTGTTGAAGTCAGTTGTGATACTTTAAAACAGTTTTTGACAATGCTTCACTTATGAATATGATCTATGAACACTCATCTATCAGTAGTAAAAATATCAGCTAATTCGGTCAAAATATAGCGGAGATATTCGCTTTTCTTTTTCTTGTTTCGTGATCTGCTGGACACCCTATATAACGACTATCACCTTCGATCATGGACATGTATTAACAGTAGGTAATAATAATTCACAAACCAAAATCTATGTCAATAAATGTCTTCTTTTACGATGTCAGTAACTCCATCGTGTCTCACATCTTAATCCTGTCGGAATTACGCTAATAGCTTGTATTTTACAGTCAAAGAAAATAAACGTACATTATTGAGATGGACAAGTTTCAAACGAGAAATCTTTTCGATACATTGAGAAAGAAAAGTATATTCAAAAATTTTCAATTAATTTTATGTTTATTTTAATAAACAATGTATAGAAATGCTAAATGCAATTGTTAGTTATAATTAAAAATGACAAGATATTTTATTCAAAATATAGAGAAAGATTCAAAGGGTAAAAATCTTTGACTATATCATAAATTAACTAAATCATCAGTTTATAAGTTAAATGTTGAATAAGAAATGAAAATATATTGATATCTAATAATGTATTTATATGTACACTTGCTCGATTTTGTTAGAATAATTTCTTTTTGTAAATTTTACTATTATAAGATATTGATTTCTTTTTTGAAATGAGTATTATCATTAATTGAATTTATTCTTTCTTCTGCATAGTAGTAGTAATAGCCATTTTTAAGAGATAAAATCAACTTGAAATATATTTATTATTTGACAATTTGTAAAATAATATGATTTTTAATCATTAATTTAATTAACATTTGACATTTCTTATTCCATATTTGTTCATCAATGTCATTACTACGAGAGATATCAAGAGTTATTTTTTTCAAATTTGATAATGATTGAATAAACATTATCCATTCTCGATGATTTAAATAGTCGAAATTTTGAACTGGACTACGACATATAATCTTAAGTTCTTGTACATAAGGTATTATACGTAATATAAAATTTGTAAATTGTACAAAAGAAACAATAAATTCATGAATATTTAAAGTAAAACTAGAGATTGAATTTGTACAAGATATATTATCTGTATTTTTTGTAGAAATAAAATTAATTTGATTAGTTATTATATGTAAAGATTGTAAATATGGTAAATATTGTAATAAAATAATAAGTCGATCGATAAAAAAATTTTCATTGAGTCCAATTAGTTTTAAATTTTTAATTGGACTTTTTGATGAAATTCTTAATTGAATTGGAGACATACTCATTCTTAAACCAAGATGTAATGTTTGTAAATTTGATAGAGATAGAATTATTTCAAGTAATTGATGGATCATTATTTTATCACCAGATACAATTGAACTAATATTCAAGTATCGAAGATAAGTAGAATTTTGTTGAAATAGATTAAGAAAATCTTTCGTAATATGCAAACGATGAAGAAAAAGTATAGCAACACGAGGAAAATATAATAATTTTGCATTATTAATAAGATCAACCTAAATTTTATTAAATATTTTAAAAACAACGAATACTTGTAAAAAACTGCGGACATCGCTAAAGCTGTAAAAAAGCATAGAATTTGAAACGAATATCATACATATATCCATTAGGAAGTTGTGAGTTCTTCCAGATCCGGGTCTACAATAACATGGACCTACAACTCCCTAACACCCATTCTAGGCTGCACTTTTTGTTTTCCACTAGAATATAACCGTTCTTGTGGATATAGACATACATGGTTATCTTGGTTTGAATTGTAAAAGATAAAGATAGACATCTTGATATTTATTTGTAAAATATCTCGTAGAATTAAAATTTAAAGTAACTATGTAGGTCTACGGAATAGAGCCTGTCAATGGATGTGCTAATTACTGGATTCAAAAAAAACGAAGAAAGGTATTCCGGATCTTCGAGGAGACTATCCAATTTCGATTAGAAAATTTCATTGCGAGTATCAAAGTGCAGTTCAAAATGGATGTCTTTATGATATTCGTTTCGAATTCTATCTTTTTTTTTACAGCTTTGGCAATGTTCGTGAGTATCTACAGTTTCTACAGGTACCCAGAGAAAAAAGTTAAAAGATTTTACTATTGTGATGGTGATATGAAAGAGTTTTTCTTTTTCAGATAATCATATTTACCTTATTTGTATTTTCCAATCGTAAGCCGGTAACATTTTCTCGATGTATTAAATATGGTGAAACATATTTTAGTATATATTGAGTATCTTCATCATTATTTTTCAAAGTAATATGAGGTTGATAAGATAATAGAATTTGATTAAGTCTTTTATTTAAATTAAAAAAAGTATTAAATTGATGACGAATTTTTAAATAAGTAAATATTTCTAACCAAAGTTCAATAGATAAATCTTCAATTTTACTATACATGATGAAAGCAAACAATAAAAATAATTATTATTCTCTACTATTGAAATTACAGTACATATTATATACACAATGAAGAAAGAATGAAACATCTTGATGCAATGACATGATTCATTAGAAAAACAAAATAGTTATTGCGAAATTATATTTGATAAAAATTTAGAAATATGTTATTAATGCTTCAGGTTTCTAATATCGATAAAATACGTTTAATAGTTTGTTCAATTTCAATAACATGACTATGAGTAGATGAAAATGTTTCACGAAAAATGACAGCTGCTTTCTCATAATATTCTAGAGCTTTTTTAAATGATTGTTTTTGTTCATAAACAAGTCCAATATTTTCTAATGTTGATGCTAATGATGAATGATAAGATGGAAGAGATTTTATTTTTATTTTCAATGAATATTCATAATTTTCTAATGCTAAATCATATTCTTGAAGACAAAGATAAATATTTCCAATATTATTATATGATGCACCGAAATCAGGATGATCTTTTGGTAAATATTTTTTACGAATTGATAAAGCTTTTTGATGATATTCTAAAGCTTTAGAATAATTTTGTTCTTTTTCATTAACTCAACCCATATTATTTAAACAATCAGCTATTTGATAATAATTTTTTTCTTTTGTATTTTCCCAAATATTTAAAGCTTTATTATAAAATTCTAAAGCATTTTTAAAATATTCTTTTTTTTGATAAATACAACCAATACAATTATAACTATCAGCTAAATGTGGATCATTTGATTTTAAAATTTTTATTGATTTATTATGCCAATTTAGACTTAAATCATAATTATTTTTAATTAAAGCTAATACTCCAAGTGAATAATAACATTTTGAAATATCATCATGATTATTTGGTAAATCATTAAGTAATCGATGAAAATATTTTTCTGCTAAATCATATTTACCCATTTGATATAAAATATTTCCAAATGAAAGAAGACTTGTTTCATTATTAATACCACTATATTCATTTTTAATATTATTAAATAATTGTTTTATATTTTCATCATTATGATTTGATAAAATCATTTGAATAATCCAAAGTCCATTTTTTTCTTGTTTTATATTTATTAAACGAAATATTGAACCAAACATAAATAATATTTCTTGTTCATTTGTATAAAAACTTTTTGATGTTATATTTGCAAATGATTTTAAATGATCTATATGAGGATTAACATCGATTTCAAATAGAACTTTTTGTAAATTATGTGAAAAAATATATTCATTTAAAAATTTTATTGCTTGTTGTCGATTAAGACTTGTAGAAAAAAATGAATTTATTGAAATATATTCACCAAGTGACATTTTTAATTGATTTAATTCATCAATTGATATTAATTGTCCACGATAAACATGTATTGATGATGAACATTGAGATAATTTTAATTGTTTTTCAATATCACAAATAAAAAATCGAAAAAGAAATAATAAATCAATATTTTGAATACGTAATGCTTTGTTTAATAAACGATAAATAAATGAATCTCGTGTATACCACCATAATGCTTGATTTGATGAATAATTTTTTTCAAATTCTTTAACAAGATTTAATTCTTTTGAATTATTTTTATAGAATTTTTTACATAGACTTATAAATTCATTTTTATCAGTTATATTTGATTTCATTCGTAGTAGACAATCCATTAATAATTGAGAATGAAGAAATTCACCATTTAATTCTTTAGTAGATTTATCTGTGATATTATTAAATTTTGATATATTGATTATAAATGGTTCATCAACTTTATTTTCAATGCGTTTTGAATGATCTAATTGAATTTGATTTAATAAGTCATTTAATTCAGTAATTACACTTCTTATCTAATAGAAAATACAAAAAGAAATCAATAGTTTGAACATAATAAAACATTATTTTTTTACTCAATGATGTTTTCAACACTATTATAAAATATGATCATGTTCAAAATATTTTAAGAAATAAAATGATTTCTAATCGTACAAATCACAGGAATCTTTATCATCAATTAAGAATTTTCTATAATTCATATTAGTTTCGAAAGCTATGTTGTGTTTTTCTTACAAGAGAAGCCATCCAATTGATAAATCGCTTTCGAGTCGAGATTATGTTCATTATGTAGATCCTAATGAACCATAGATACTCTGAAAAAAGTTCGTGCTCTTAGCTTATTGTTGTGGAGATATTGCAATTTTATAATATTTTAAATGAATGTTGTAGTGTTCATCAGGGGATACCAGAAAAAATTGATTTTCAAATTTCGAATTTCCACTTGAAACTTTCCATAGAAACAGATCATAACGAAAATAGTTTTTTGTGAATGTTTCAGATTTTGTCGCTGCGCTTAACCTAAAATACAACTGTGGTAGTAGCATATCTTTTACATTAGTTATATCGTTAAAAGACCTGAAACTTTCACAATAAACTATTCTCGTTAATGTCTGTCTCTATGCAAAGTTTCAAGTGTAAATTTGAAAATGAGGGAATCACGGTATTCATTGAAAAAATACTGTTAGAGTTCAGTATCTTCGAGCAATAAGTTAAGGGTGTTAATTTTTTTCAGAATATTCATAACTCATTTGGATCTACGTAATGCACATAGTCTCGACTCAAAAGCGATTTAACCGTTGGAAGACTTACGTCTTTAGAAAAGAAAAAAGTATTTCTAACATTCTAGACTAATTTATATTTTTCGGACTCAGTTTACTTTCCTTGAAGTAAAATCATTGATGATTGATGATGTATAAAACCTTACCGGAAATAATCGGAAACCGATTTCATTTATTGGATCCATAACCTTAGAATACAGCTATAAAAGAATCTCTTATGTATTCACGATACATATCTTTTTCAGTTTGAAAAAGATTGAAGAAAAGGATTTTTCATAATAGGAGAGTATGTCCTTTGTAGAAAATATGCTGTCCAACTATGACTACTCTTTGAGAGTATAAATCTATGAAGTCACAATGTGCATTTATGAGTCCGATATTTGAATAGAAGGGATGGCATATAAATTCATTTTGATAGAAATCTTAAGAATGAAACGATTATGATTTTTTTTAAATAAAAAGCTTGTTAGCACAGCTCCTTCGGAGTTGAAATGTGGAACTCACATATATCCTTAAACCTTAATATTCTAATGCATCATATGTAAACTGAAAATTTTCTCGCCGACTGTAGTTGTTTTTACTGATAATCGATGACAAGAGCGAGAATTTCTTATTTATTTATACATTTAAAATAGAGATTTTTTATTTTTTTCTGCGAGCGCCCTATTTTTGTTTGCATTGCTACTATTCGCTCGTTATTTTTCATTTTTTTTTATTCGTGTTTTTTTAATTTAATAGTCTTATTATTATAATCATTGAATTGGCAAATAAGTCTATTTTACATATTCATGATATCTATGGCAGATTTTATGCACTATTATATATATTAATCAACTCACAAACAATGATGTTGAGTAATCTTCAAAATTATAGCTTGAGCAATTTTTCAAAAAAGCTCTAGAAAATCTGACACCTTTCATTCTCGGTTGCTAAAGTCTGTAAGGGGAGGGGGGGGGGGGAGCCGTCAAACCTCGAACTTAAAACTTACACTCACTATTTTCTTCGAAAATATACGTGAGTTCCACAAAACCAATATTTGTAACAGATATATAATCAACCTATTCTTCCAACGAATACCAGAGAGAAACGCTGGTCGAGTTCAAAAGTTTTGACCTTGAACTGGAACTGTACTCTTTGTACTCTCAATGAAATTTTCTAATCCGAATCAGATAGTTTTTCCATTATTTCTATTCAATGAATATCACACTCTACACATTTCTCAAGTAATCTTGACGATGATATTATAAGAATCAAGTTACAATTGAATCATACTTTTAGAATCTCAAGCGTTGGATCAATTTCTGATGTGGATCCGGATCCGATAGGTTCTGCCATAGGAATCATATGTTCTTTCATATAGAAGAAGATTTACAATTACAACGAACGAGGATGGCATTTAATGCAATGCATACTTATAAGAAAGTGTTAAATTAATAAATTTGAATATCCGTTTGGAAATTATTCTGGAAAAGATCATTATCGGTAAATGAAATAATCCTTGCTCTATTAAAATCTATATTGAGAATTGATTCCTATGATATTTCATCTAATCAATTGATTTACTTCTCACAAATTACCTTATGAAAATGTTTTGCCCATTCTTCATTTTTTGCTTTATTCATACAATAAACATAAATTGAAAAAATTTGTCGATAATGATGAATTCGTGGTAATATTTCTTGTCCTAATTGACCACTAACAATAAGAAGAATTCGATCATCTTTGGAAATTTGATTTATATATTTTTCACAATCTTGAATATTTTGAAATATTTTAAGATGATTTATAATTGATTGAATTTGTTGTTGAGCATCAATATTGTGTTGTAATTGATTTACTGCTGCATCAAGCCAAATCATATAGACACTTTCAAGATTATTTTCTTGTAAAATTGGTATTGTTGCCATCAGTGTATTTTTTGTATCGTCATATATATTCTTACATTTCTTCAATAAATACCTTGTGTTTTTATTCTGATTTCTTTCGTCACGTGCACGACTTTTGTCGAAAAATCATCAGAACGGTAAGAGAAAAGTTTCGTATGTCATGCATTTATTTGCTCAAATTAAAGTAACCATACATAATAATATATTGAGTTACGAAGATCATTGAAAATCACAATTGAAACATTTTATTATTAAGAAAATAGGAGCAAGATGAGAACGAAATTTAACGATCATGGAATCTATAACCATATGTTTGTTCCTTCCAATACTGAGACTTGTATTAGATCAATGACTTTCCTGTCTTGGTAGCAAACCCCACCATAAACTGTTTGAATTTTATTTGCTTCTTTTTTCAAGATAGATTTATGCATCTTGCAATAAAGAATTTCTTTCGTGTTCTAATGCTTCTTATTCATATGCAAAACAGAATGAAATATCAATGGGACTGAATGGTATGAATATTATCTATGTAAAACGCTATTAGCAATAGATAAACATTAAAAATGTAAACTGCAAATAGTAATCTTTCTAAGTCTTTAAAACTGATCCGTAAAAATCTACCGTAAGAGATTCTTATTAATGAATGATAGTCTTCATAAAAGTCGAGTACAAGGTAAATACATCTTGCTTTTTCGATTCAATAAGAAATTTTTCTTATCTCTCATGCTGTTGTTACAAGCATAGGAATTGTCTGATATTATTAAACTAGTGATCATCATGATAATAAACTTTTTACAATACCATAAAAACTTATCAAAGTAATTGTTGAGTTTTATTGTGAAGAACTCTTTTCTGTAAAAAGAAATATACTTATAATTAGTAACGTTCCAAGTTGAGCCTTAGAAAATAAGCTCGATTTCGAGGCCAGCTCGGCACTTTGTTTCTTTTTGTACTAGTGCGTATTGTGTGCAATAAAAAGATGCTCTTTCTGTTTAAATATTGTTTTTCTTTCGCTAATAATTATAAACTCTTCGTTTGATAATGGATTTCCATGAATGAACAATTACTTTACAAATCATATAATATGGTTCTTTGCAAATTCCAAATTTTCGTATAAACTATTTAAAAATAATATTATTCGAATTGACAGGAGACACAACGAATGTTTTGTTCAATATCAGTAATGTATTAATGAACAATAGGAAATGTCTGTCGATAGATGTTAACTGTTTTTTTTTCTCAATACGATAAAGTTTGTTGTAATCTGTCTTGTTTTACATAGATAAGGCTAATATTCTGGAAAGCGTATCGAATTCGTGGACGTTGAGAAGGAAGAGATTTTTAAAAAATCTCGAAAGAAAGATTTCCATGGTCCAACGAGAGTTCATAATTTCTAAGATATTGATGAGTAATAGCGATATTGATCTGGATAAGCCCAAATCACTGTGATACCTTAAAAGATGTCTCTCATTAATATTCAAGGCTTTTCAATGATATTCAAGTACGTTTGAAAGTTTTTTTATTTCTATGATAAACATTTCCAATAACACTGTAACATTTGGCTACTTCTATCAAATGATCGTCGAGCGACTTTGTCTAAACTTCTAATATCTCTTTTCAAACATTTTGATTGTTTGATCTAATTCTTCCTTGGTTTTTTTTTATAAGTGTTTCCAAGACTATAACATTGAGCGACTCGCAAATGATTTGATATTCAAGTTTTTAATTTTATCTCAAGAGAGTTATTAATCTCGAATTCAAATCATCTTTTTTGATTGCGACAATGCCAATGAAATAATAACAACGAGCATTATATTTACGATTAGGCGATAGTTTTTCGAGAAAAAGATAATAATCTATGATGCGAATGTCCTGGCACAAAATATTCATTCATTTTCTGACCATTTAAAGACAACTGATTAGAGTCAGAAGTCATTAGTTAGGATCAGACCTTTTCGCTCTTTGATAATATGTATTCAGAATTTCCTTCTGTGTTAAGATTGAACAACTATCATCAGATTGCTTCAAACGACCAAAAATAGAAGTTCTACAGGATACTGTTTTGGTCAACTTTGGATTATCATTGAAATCTATCAAATTCAAAATGTGAAACAGGTTTTAATGGCTTAAGTTTGCAGAGAAAAGTTTGCTCTACGAAGCGTACTATTTACTTTTCTATTCTATCATATATAGCAGATTTTTTTAAGTTTTATATTTTCAAAAAGCAATTTTTGAAACATCCTTTCCTTGACAACTAGCGATCTCCATAGAAACTGGTTCTTTAATGGAAACGCAAGTGTTAGCCGCACTTTGTAGTGCAACTACAGAGACTCAAGTAACGAGGTAATGAGTAAGGAAGTAATTCAAGACAATGGTATCTTCACTTTTATCTCGTTCAATCGTAATCTTAACATGCCACCTCGGATGTGAGTACGCGTGTAGGATGTGAGTGTCGGAGCGGGGCAAATAGAATAAATACATCCACGCCCATCCTTAGCATCAATAGAAGATCCATTTTATGCTTCATATTTCTACGATCTTTTCAAGGTTCATTATATTTTTTCTCGGAAGAAAAGTGCTTGGACCTAACACCTAGCAATATTTTTGGATGCATTTGAAACGTTCATATTTTCAGAAGCCAGACTCACTCCATGAGTTATTTATAAAGTCTAGTAGCTTTTATTACCAAAATGATCAGCACAAAAACTCTAGAATCTCTGAAACTTTCACGAAATTCGAAGACGGTTGTCGTGACGGTGGAAGAAACCTGATGGAATTACCATACTTCGTTGTCTTTCTATATATTCTTTCTTGTTTTTATACCATTTTGTAGCGTTGGAAAAGTTCTTTTTCTTTATTCTATTTTGTCCTTAAGTTTAACCCTTGGTTTCGTTTACTGTTATATATATATGTACAGACTTCAGATGTAGATATGTACGTGTGTGAGGACATTGTTGATTTTGAAAGAAAATAAAAAAATATCGAACACCAGGCCTCTAATAACATGACAATTAAAGGTAGAAGAAAGCGATTTTCTGGAGGAGGCTAATTTCACAAACTGTGGGATCCCTTTCTTGATATTCTAATTAATTATAATTGCGCCCAAATTGTCTATTGAAACTTTTCAAACGATAGTTGAATATGTATATTTATGTATAATTATTGTAAAAAGAATATTCAGTGATAACATTCAATAAATGTTGTCGCCAATACTAATAGAATATTTGGTAATATTTTCTTTCATCGATTCAAATAAGACAGTACTATAAAAAGAGAAGCAAACGATCTGTCAATACTACATATTGACGAGAAACCCATCAAGAGTCTCCACTTCACTCGGTGTTATGCATCTTCTCGGAACTTTTGTTGTGGTAAGTCATTTGAATACGGTTCGAACATCAAACTGTTAAAGATAAAATGTTTGCCTATAGCTCTGTGCTATTTTGG
>CAJNOL010003826.1:0-19322 GCA_905250125.1 Rotaria sordida | reverse complement strand
GATACAACGACATGGAACTTATTATGAAATGGTTGCTCAAAACAATTTGTAATAGTTATTAGTGAACTATTTTGAAACTGAAAAGACAATTTATTAAACAATAAAAGAAATTTTGCTTAAAAAAATCTGACATATGATTTGGGTACATTGCTCAATTTACTATACGATTTTTGTTTTTAAACTCTCTCGAAACAAGGCCATTTTCGTCGAAATTGTTGAAAATAAATATAAGTTTATGAGAGGATAGCTTGCGGTTTGATCTTTCACAATCAATATGAGCTTTTATCTGATTCATTGTTTTTTCTACAAGCTTTCGATGATTACCGTCATCTTCAGCTGAAAAAATGTTCTCTGTTTAGAAAAAGTTGAAAATCTTCTTTTTTTCACACGTTATGCTTGTCTGACCACTTGTCCCAAAGATCTCGAAAGAGCTTCATTGTAGCCGATTGTTTTATTTTTGTTGTTTCAAAGAACATGTAAAGGTTCAGTACGTTGAAGAGCTCGTTTTATTAAATAAACTATTTTATTATCTTCTATAAAATTACTTCTAAAAATCGATGATCATTTTTGCAAGTTATTCAAGATATTGATTTTGTCATTCTCTTTCTTCACGTAAAGAGTAAAAATATAAAAATACAGACTCAGTCAAGCAATACAGTTTCACATGCTCGTTCGAAGAAAAACGACAATTATACAGGATCACGATCCGTAGAGAATTTTTGGTGTAGATGTAAGGACGAAGGTGGAATATGAATCTTTAATTCACTCACACTTTTGCACCACATACAGGTAAATGACTTTTTTTTGCATATTTGAACCAACAAAATCGGGCGCATTCTGTACAAGCTGCGGCATAAACAAAAGGATAATTGCTGCACCGACATCAACGTAGCATGGAACAGAAAAAATATTCTTCTACAGAGATAACATTAGATTGTGTATATGAAAAGCAATAGACATTGCTTTCATTTATTTTATGTTTTTGAAGTACAATAACGAGGGGGGATTACAGGATTTACTGCCGTTGTAAACATTTATTTACAAATACTTTTTTTTCTTTTTCTTTTAAGTAAATTATATGATTAAGTTAGATAAATCCAATGATCACAACAGATTTTTTTTCTATTTTCTATGTCAAAGATTTATTTTTCATCTAAAAGGTTCGTGAAAATAGACTGAGATCTAACTATAGTTCGTAATTAAATTCATCAAATGAAAAGAAAAAATTTTATTTTCTATGTCAAAAGTTTATTTCTCATGTCAAAGGTTCGTAAAAATGCATTTAAATCTAACTATAGTTCGTAAATAGTTTCATCAATTAAAAGGAAAAAATTCTATTCTCTAGCTCAAAGGTTTATTTTTCATCTCAAAAGTTCGTGAAAATTGAGTGAAATCTAACTATAGTTCATAATTACTTTTACCAATTGAAAAAAATCTACTTTCTATGTCAAAGGTTTATTTTGCATGTCAAACGTTCGTGAAATTTGTTTTTCATGTCAAATGTTCGTGAAAATACATTGTAATCTGACCATAGTTTATAATCAATTGAATACATTGAAAAGAAAATTTTTCTGTTTTTCAACTCAAAGGTTTATTTTTCAGCTCAAATATTCGTAGAAATATGTTTCAGTCTATCAATAGTTCGTAATTGAAGAGATAAATTGAACAAAAAGGTTATTCCCTAGCTCAAAATTTTGTTTTTCATATCAAAAGCTCGCAAAAGTACATTGAAATCTAACTGTAGTTTGTAATTAACTTTGTCAATTGAAGAAAAAGAAGTTCTATCTTCCAGCTCATAGGTTTCGTTTTCATGTCAAATGTTCGTGTGAATGTACTGAAATGTAACTATAGTTGGTAGTTAATTATAGAGATGAAAAAGAAAGATTTATTTTATTCTCCAGTTCAAAGGTTTACTTTTCATCTCAAATGTTCGTAAAAATATATTGAAATCTAACTGTAGTTCGTAATTAACTTTGTCAATTGAAGAAGAAAAATTCTATCTTCCAGCTCATATGTTTTGTTTTCATGTCGAATGTTCGTGAAAATATATTGAAATCTAACTGTAGTTTGTAGTTAATTCTAGAGATAAAAAAAAAAGATTTTCTATTCTCCAGCTCAAAGGTTTACTTTTCATCTCAAAAGTTCGTGAAAATACATTTAAACTTATCAAAGGTTCGTAATTAAATATATAAACTAAGAAAAAAGTTCTTTCTAGCTCAAAGGTTTGTTTCCTATCTCAAATGATCGTAAAAATTTATTAACAGAATTCTATAGCCTATGTATTTTTTTTAGTCATATTTTATAGTCTAATTTTAATTTCTAATATTTCTAGAAGGATTCCGTAACAAGTATATTAAATCAGAAGGTTTAACAAATCCTTAATCTTATTAAATGGTATATTGATGTTGCATTATATGACTCTTTTTTCAATCCTATATTGTGATCATTAGTTTATCTGAACTATAATTCACATAACTTACCAATTTCATTAAATCAGTAGTTAGTTGAACATGTCACAAGTTTATTTTAGATTTTCAATAAGATTGTTCAAGCAAGAGATACGTTAATATTGATATGAGTAGTTATGTTGATGAAAGAAAATAGAAACGTGCCTTTTATCAGATTGATTCATTATCGTTAATTATAAAAAATAGAATATTATCAAATTCGACTTTCTTGAATTTTATTGGAAAATGAATTAATATGGATTAATAAACCGTTGAAACATAACAAAATGTACACGATAAAGCTTAAAGAAAGACGGTGTCTTACAAATAAAGATTCAGGGTTTGAGAGAGAATAGGGATCGGTCTCGAGCGATTTATTTTCTTGAATTTTTTTATTAAAGTGCGATAATATGTTATTTTTTGAACAAAAGAAACCTATGATTATTAACTTTTGTTTTTATTGCATAAACAAAAAAGTCAAAAAAGTCAAAATATCAAATACAAAATAGAACTTTTATTAATGGTTTTTAAGAAGATAGATTTTCTTCAAATTATTCTATTTGATTCGTTATAGTTTAGATCATTCAAATGTTTAATAAATAGTAAAGTGGGTGTGGGTGTGGGTGTGGGTGCGGATATCTTCTCATCACTCACACCCACACCACACCCACACCCACCCACACCCACACCCCACACCCTGTCTCTATTTCAAAAACTTGGAATCGATTTTTGGAATCGTCAGCAACCCATGATTTGAAACCGAGATAACCGTGGTGGACTTAATTTTGGAACCTTCAGGCTATCGGACACGATTCAATGTATAATTATATAATACCTGTGAAGTCGTGTAGGTTGTTTGTGAATGACATAAGTATTTATTACATTCTGAATCAATTTGACCTCAACAAAAATTTACTAAGGAAGAATAAGGGTGGTACGGAGAATCGTATGTGATAAGTTAGAGTAGCAATATAGTGTGTGATGTGCTCTAGTATCACTCATTTAAATATTTAAATCAGTGTTACCTTCCATATTGTAAATACTGAAACAAATACATGAACTTTGAAATGATTATACTGTATTAACATCTTCTCTACGATTTGATTTAAGTTATACTGAGATTCGATTCAACTCAAGACCTAATTGTGACGAAAAAAATGATGGTAGAAGGGACATTAGTGTGAGATGGTGATACACTTTATTTCCTCCCTTCATATCATTTAGTCGTCTTGTGACGATTGATAATAGAAGTGATGTTAGTGTTGATGATATTACGCTTTATTCTATTTCTTCAGTGACTACTATTATATAATTGATTTGAAGAAACATTAACGAAATGATCGGTGAACACTAGATAAAATATCCAAGTCAATGATTCCGGAGAACGGATATTACAGAAAGTGGTGGGAAAATGCAGAAAAATCCCAGAAACTGGAAGCAATATTTCAATCGAAAATTTTTGGATTTTTTTACGATGATTTTCACTTAGCTCCTACTGAACAGCATAGGAAGTCGGTCCGAATTCACCCGAAAAAAGCCCAAACTTTCTGATGGAAATACTGCTTTCTTGTTCCAGCGATATCCCGTGTTTTCTTGCCAGCATTCATTCATGCTTCTTGAGCCTGACAGATGGATGAAAGTCGAAACTTCATGGCTGGTACTATTCTTTTTTCCTCTATCATGCCATTCTCCTTTCAGTAGAGGGCTTAGCGACGATTGCGTCGCGTTACTTGTTCCATAAGTGATTTATACGGAATCTTAAATAAAAAAATTCTTGTATCACTTACAGACATACAAAAAGTTTTCTTGATGAATTTCTTTTTCATGATAAAAAATTTTTTCTTGATAAAAAACATAATTTTAAGTGTTCAAAAAAAAAATCTTTTTTTTTCTAGATGAAAAATATTATTTATAATGCTTACAAGAAATTTTTCTCATTGAACAAAAAATAAAATCCAAAATTAGAAAGCATGAAATACAATAAGTACTATCTTCTTATGAATTAAAAAGATCGTTTTGATGTAAGAATAATAGTTCATATTTAGATCAATTGTTCCAGGAAAGTGCATCGTAATCACCCATGTTAAAATCTACTTCTTCGCATATATTCGATAGGTTTCTACGACTCGAAATTTATATTCGATGGGTTTGGACAACTCGAAATTGAGACATCTATCGGACAAAAATCCTTTTTTCAATCAAATTCTGATCTATCGGAAACGATCATTCGAGTGATTGAAAACTGCTAGTGAGAACAACCTATCGCCGAGCCCTCGACCCATCGAGAAATGGCAATTCCAGGGGTCGATTTGAAATTTCGATGCCCAACGCAAGTCAAAATCGACGCGTTGAAATATGCATCGGATGGCTAGTTGGGCATCGTCACTTTGAAGCGCAATCATGAAGTCAAGACATTTTATTCTCAATTCAACAAGAATTCCTAAAAGGCATTATTTTTTTTTCTTTTGAAATCAATCTTAAATAGGAAAATTTCTGTTGAATTATTGTTATTATTAATATTCAATATTTTCTAGTTTAGAATAAAAATTGTCAGTATAGTTGAATCCATGAGTGTCACTGCAATGATGTTCCTTTAGTTTTTCCAAAGGAAGCTCGTATAAAGAATTAGTCAGAGTATAACAATTTCGCTTTAACAATGAGAAAGCACATGCTAACAGATCCTTTTGAGGATGTCTTCAGTTCTTTAAGAGGCTCACCTTGAGATATCGATTCAAGATGATAACCTAGATGTTCTCCATGAAAGATTACTCAGATAGAGTGATCAAGCTAACATTTAATCGAGTATTGAAATTTTACGTGCAGAATTTCCTATGCCATTAACAAACTTATTCGGACTTTCAAAGACAACCAGTTTTCTATGCTGTTTCTAGAGATCCCGCTGATTTTTTATGGAACTCAAGAGCATAGATAGATCTTCCACTATTTCAAAGCTAACTGCAAAATGAACCCAATATTTTGGAAGACAGCCTTGACAAAGTATAGGATTTTTCATGAAAAATCCATTTTTGAGAGGTAGTAAAAATTTCGAACCTCTATCTTATTTCAGTCAGAAGTTATGAATCACCAAATTTACCGAAAATTAGAAGTTTTATTCATATTGGATGAGTCATAAGAAAATGAGGATTGAATGTTTTCTGTTACAAATTTTATTCTGAATATAATTCATGAAGATATATGTATAAAAGAAATTTCAGCTCAATCGGTCGAATCATTCTTGAAATAGGATCCCGCTAAGACCCTCTTGGTTGAAATGTTCATTTTTAGAACATTTTGTAAAACATTCATAAAAAGTCAAGAGTCCAATATTTTTAAAAATGACCTGCATCAGAATTCATAAAATTGGTCCCTCCACAACATAATCTTGAAATGGACAAAAACTGACGACATCAATTGATGAATGGATGTGGTAGTGGATCGTAATTTGACCAAAATTAGCTCATATATACATCAGAAAAGATTTTTGCGCGAGTAAAAATCGAAAGCCCAAAATTCTGAAAATTGCTTCAGATACCTAAAGCTTAACAGTACTTAGTTCTAAATCGGGAGCTTATAAATCGCTCATAAGCTAGAGAAATCCTAGCCATAGAGTATATCTAGGACCTACGACATACCTCGATAGTGCTTAACATGTCGCAAAGTGATTTTGAGTGTCTCAATATGTAGAATGCCTACGCTAGTACAATTATTCCCACAACATTTCATAACTAAAAACATTGCTGTTGAAAAATGGCGAAATATGCAATGAATGGGTACTGCATTGGTCATCGTCATTTTTTGCCTGAGAGTACCTCTATTGTGATTCTCAGTATTTCAACAAAATGGATGACATCAATTGAGCGGGACTGGTCGCTGCAAAAGCTCGATTTAAACTTTCGCTCACTATATTCTTTCGAAAATGTATGTGAGTGATACATAAAATAGAGTTAAAACATTAGGTTATGCCTTTTATTAAGATATTGGATTAAAGAAAAACATATGCTAAAGTAAAGTATGAAATAATAAAAACTGTCATTTGAAAGTTCATCAGAAAACTTTAGATGACTTGTTTAGCAGGTACACCAGACCAGTTTGTGTTAGGTGGTAGTTGATCGTCCTTCATCACAAGTGTCCATGGTAAGATACGATTTTGTCCTTGAAGTCTTGCTCCAGAAAGTACTAACGTATTACTCATCAGAACACTAGAATGGTTTACAGTAATTGGTGCCAATTTATATATACGCTGTTCGAATGTATGAGGCTAAAGACAGAAATAGAAAGAATAAAATAAACAAAATATAATAGAATTATGTCTTACTTGGATGACAGCACTCTTGCTGAGACGAACATGATTACCAATATTAACAAGATGAAGATCAGTGAGACAACTAATATCAGGCAGAATAACATCAGATCCGATTTGAGCACCAAGCACACGAAAAAGAAAAACAAGAAATTGTGTTCCTGATAGATATGGTCCAACAAAAGCAGAAAAGTCCTCCATCAACGTATGAAGAAACATATGTTGACGAGTAATAATCTCTGAATATGTGAATCGTGAGCGTTTTTTTAAAAATGAGATCCAACGGTGGTACACTGCACAAAAGAAGATTGCATGAAGAAATAGTGCAGCAATAAGCGGTAATGATAAATATAAAGTAATGAATAGACACTTGCTTATAAAGAAACCAAAACAGGTGAACAACAGAGTATGGATAGATATGGAGTTCGAATATGAAGAATCATTTACGACAGATGTATCATCAGGTATTACAAAGGGCATTTCACGGGCTGGAATACCGAATAATACACAATTACTTTGTGTATTAACTGTTTTTTGTGTAACCAAAGTTAAACTTCCAACGATTGTTTTGGAAGGAAGTTTTGTCGCTGGCATAATTGTACAGCCGCCGCCAAGATTTGTATGTGAGCCAAGATGTATTTCATCAAGATAACAAAGACCTTCTTTCGTCATTTTGAATGAGACAAGTTTAGCTCCACCAAATGTTGTCACACCACGTTCAATGTTAAGAAGGTTTGATGGAAAACGTAATATTTGATGAAAGTTAAGGATTTTGACATCATCTTCGATACGTGCTCCTAACCATCGTAATAGGACAGATGAAAGAACATCGAATGGTGGTAGAAAATCTAACGCTTGATGAAATGATGTTATAATCAATTGACGTAACCACAATTTATGTAAGTAATAGTAAGAATTGATTGGATAGTATCCTGATGTGATAGGTCCTACAATAAACTTCAATAATACTAAGACAATAGAAAAACCTGTTAATGTCCAGATGAACCAAGCTAACGCAAGACTGATAGATAATGGTAGCAATATAATTGAACAGCAAGAATAGATGCCACAAGTTAAAAGCAAAAGTATCGCATGAATGAACAAAAGACATAGTAGACAAATGATTTGACACATAGTTTGACTTAAGGATAACGATCGATCTTTGATAAGTGTCTGATTATTCAATGTTGTAATGACACCTGTGATAGCAGACATTGGTTCCACATAAGCATAATCTTGTATTATGACATCTTCATAGAGTACACTACGTGTGTTGATGGAACAGTATGATCCAATGCGAATCCCATGAAGTTGATAGGTTTGATCGTGATAGGATAAACTTGAAAGTACAACTTCTTCGCCAATAAATGATGATTCTCCCACTTCAAGCAACCAAGGAGCCTCGATTAGTGTAGTGTAAATATGTGTATGATATCCAATTTTGGCACCACATAATCGAAGATAAGAATTATAAAATGGTGTACCTAATAAATACTTTAACCAATAAGAATTATTAGTCGACCATAAACGATTCAAAAACCACCAACGGTAATAATGCCATGAATATAATTTGTCTATTTTGTTTGTAACTTCTTCCGGATAAAGCAACAAACGCTGACAAATAACATATAAGAAAACATGAAAAAAAGGCACAAAAAGTAGCGCGATCAGAGAGTTAGACTGGAGGGCTAGCCATATGGGAGATAGCCATTGACAAATGAGTAACATGAAACCTAATGTTTCGATGCACAACGATGGCATTGGCCGATTTTGATCTTCTTGCAACAATTGCAAAGTAGTAGTTGTGATCGACGAGTCATCGTATGTGACAAGTAATGGTTCAATGACTCGTGCAAGTTGTCGAATCGATGGATTTGAAAATAAGAGATGAGCATCAACCTTTGTACATATTTCTTGTCGAATGAGTACAAGTGCTCGTATAGCATCAAGTGATGTACCACCCAATTGTCCAAATGACATATTTACATTTGGTGATTCATTATGAAATGCCTTACTAAATATGCATTTTAGATGTTCTTCCAGCGGTGTCAATAGAATTACATCAGTTTGATCGATATTCGTCAACGACGAAAATTGAGATGCTGGAAGAAGCTTTCGATCTATTTTTCCATTTGCATTTATAGGAAGTTTCTCCAAAACAACAAATATCGATGGAATCATATGAGGTGGAAGATGAGATTGACAATGTTTACGCAGTTCTTCTACATTAATATCAGTGCTTTGAACATAAGCGACCAAATGATCATCACCCCATTTGATGACAACACAAGTAGAGATGGAGGTCTCAAGTAAACATTGTTCGATTTCTCCAAGTTCAATACGTTGTCCATGTAACTTGATTTGATAATCTTTTCTTCCTTGATAACGAAGAAGACCATTGTTATCCATTCGAACAAGATCACCTGTTCGATAAAATACTTCGCCATCTATCAATAGAAGTGCTCTTGCTGTCAAATCATCACGTCCCAGATAACCAATAAAGACGCCTACACCCCCAACATATAATTCACCTTCTTGTGGGATGACAATACACTGTAACCAACTATCCAAAATCAAACATCGATAATTCGGTAATGTACGTTCAATTGGAATGCTCTTCGTATCGGACGTAATATCAACAACGTGAGATGTACAATCAATAGTTATTTCAGCTGGTCCATACAAATTCCATACTCGACATGTTGATGTTACCATACTTCGCATTAATTTGGCTAATTTTACTGGTAAAACTTCACCTAAAAAATTTAGATACTAAAATATATAATGAAAATGTCATTTCAAATCTACAGACCGCCGGAACATAATGATTTCAGGTATTTCACAGCCTCCCGAGCATTATACCCTTCAAAAAAACTAAAAAAACTGTGAAAGATACTTGGTACAGTTTTCATATATGTAATTTGTTTCTTGCTAAGCACTGTGGAGAGATATTCGAAATCAATAAGTCCTCCTGGACGAAGCATTACTGTTGTCGCACCAACCATCAAGGCACCCAGTATATCTGGGACATGAGCATCGAAGGAACAACGTGCCATCTGTACAATTGTGTCCTTCTCACTGAATGTATCAATATAAATCAAAGAACGCATGCATTCACTAAAGTTTCGATGTCGAACACTAGCCTAAAACAAATGAAATACTCATATAATTTCAAGCGATGATGTGATCAATGACAAACCGCTTTCGGCGCTCCAGTGGAACCGCTTGTGAATACAGTGTACACTATATTCTCGATTGTTACATTGACGTTCGAGAGTCGATTAATATCAACATCACTTTCCAGTTCATTGTCAATCAAAACTGAATCGATGTCAAGTGAAATAATACTATCATTAAATTTATTTTTTGTTAGATGATGAACAAGAACAAGTTGGCTTCGAGTTTGTTCTACAAGCAGATGCAGACGATGTTCTGGATCTCGAGGTGATAATGGACAATACACAGCACCAATCGTTTCTATTCCCATCATACCAATCACCTAGTAATTAGTAATGCTCACTTTTGTGGGAGATATATATTTCTTAGATTAACTTACCATTGATAAACTTCTCTCTACACATTGACAAACAATCTTCCCTACATTCACTTGTTGTTCATTCAAAAGATTCAAAGATAATACTTGAACATAATATAGAAGTTCAGAATATGTGAGAGATTGATCATCCAGTTCGACTGCCAGTTTTTGTGGGTATTTCATCACCTGATGAACAAATTCATGGTGTATACAACTCGTAGAAGGAAATAATACTTGTGTATTATTCATTGATTTCGTAAAAAATTTTTCATTTGGTAATATTAATGAGAACTCATAAATTGGCTTCTTCATCTGAATATCTGTTACGTTAAATAATTGTTCTAACATTGAGTGAAATCGTTGAGTAATTATATCAATTGTTTTTCTATCAAACAAGTCAAGTGATGCATTGATTGTGCATGAAAGTTGATCAATATCCAAATCATGTTGAATAGTAAGAGTGAAATCAAAGTTGCTCATTATTCCATCTTCCCCAATATTTTTTGAAATCGGCGCAGCAATAATTCGAGCATTTCCAATCATCATTTCTTTCTTATCACTTTTACTTTTAAATGACTGAAATTCGAATGATGTCTCAATAAATGCAGGTTTGGTAGCATTTGGATGTTGAGAGAGGATTCGTTGAAGAGGAAAATAAGAATATTTTAAAGTATTTGTAATTATCTCTTTAACATGCTCAACTAGCTGATGAAAAGACCAATGAGGATCTAGTTGACATCGCAAAGGAATAGTATTGACAAACATTCCAATCACTGACATCAATTCTTCTTTATATCTTCCATGTGTGTTCATTCCAATACATAAATCCTTTTCTCCATTAGTCAATTTGAACAAGAATGCATAATAACAAGCAAGTGCTAGTTGTAGAGCTGTTATGCTATTTGATGATGAATAAGCGAGAAAAACATGTGAAAGATCTTCACCAAAATCGAATGAGACAGACATTTCACGACCAGTTCGATATTCATCAGATAGACGATATCGATCAAATGGTAACGGTAACGAATGATCAGTTTTATAATCTCGAAGAGTATCTAGCCAAAACATACTTGCAGCAGTCATTGGCATTTTTTGTTCGATAGTGGCATCTGATTAAGAGAGAGAAATGAGGGATGGTTTACATTGAAAATAATAAATATTTCTACTCACAATCAAGATAACGTAGAATAGTGTCCTCATTGGTAGATAATTCACTTGTTATATATGCTTGATTGAGATCATGAAGAAATAGATCCATTGATGGAAAATCGAATGAAGCATGATGAAAATTGAAAATAATTGCATCTTTATCACAAAGAAGATCATTTGAAGAGATTGATGTATGGTGGAGAATATGACATCGAAAGACAAGAGCTTTAGCAAGATCGAACAATTGAAAGTTTTGTTTCTCATCATGCATAATGTGATCGAGCTTCTCATCAGTTTCGAAATTGCTTTCAATAAATTCAAACAACTTATTGCTATTATCATTGTAATCAATGATTCGTTGCATGAGTTGATTTTTTTCTGTATCGAACAAGAGCGATGTTCGAAGTGATTCATGTTTTCTGACAATTTGCTGAAGAGCAAGTTTCAAGTGTTGAATCGATAAAGTTTGTCCGGAATCGAGACGATAAAGAAAAGGCATATTATAAGTCGCGACAATTGACTGTTTGAGATTGACACGAATTTGTTCATCAAGCCAAATGCGAGTTTGAGCATCAGAGGCTAGCGCTAAATAAATCAAATGTTATTATTATGATTGAATCATTTTTAATGGTCTAGATGTTAGCTAGAAAGCTTTTGTTTACATAATTTTGTTCATCAGGTTGAATCTAAGCGTTGAACAGTGAATGTGGATTACATGTAGAGTTAGTAGAATATTTCTTCACTGACTATTCTTTGCAACAAATTTGTCGCATGAACAAATCGTACGCAGTAAAATGATATAATATTTTATAGTTCACTATAATCGCATATCGCCAACGAATTACGTAGAAATTATGAATGGAAATAAAGGAAAATAAGGAGAAAATAGTAATATGTCTAAGATAAAACTGAAGTCTGAATTCAACAAGTGTTGACACATCTAAAAAGCGTTGAATGCTTTTCCGTTTTGGTAGAAGCAGAATTGTGGTGGTGTGTCATCCACATAGAAGAAGAGAGCCTAGCGATTGACACATCAACGTTTTCACTATAGCTGGAAACCGTAATTATTTTTTGATTTAGAGAGAAGGACGAAACAAATGACCAAGCGTTTCATTACGTAATATTTGGTTGAGTGATTAACGACGCAAAAAGTCCCTGACATCTAATATTCGCATTTAAGAAGCAAGAATTCAACGGGTTTCGTGGCTTACTTGGAAAAAAACTATTCAAATGATCTTGAAAAAGAAGTAGATATAAGGAGAAAACAGACTGATAACTACTCATATTATATCAATAATTTCGTAGACTACTTTATTAATGAACGAAGACGGCCGAGATTGTCAACTAGTACTATCGACGTAAAAAGTCACTTTGATGACGTTCAGTCACATATTACTAAAGCTAATTTCATCTATCTCACATTAAAACCTATTGTCATGATTTTATATGAGCGTTACTTTATGAATTCTGCATTAAGTTGTCTCTATGTGCTAAGTCTTATGGATAAACTCAAGTAAACAAACGTCATTTAATAATTGTTTCGAATGTTGTGTCAAAGACCGTTCTAAAAAGCCAGTTTGAAAATGTCTTGAAACAATTGATTGTATTTGGATAAATATGGCTATTAGCTCGAGTAATTCTTGGAGTGACAAATGGAATATCTTCATTCTATGTAATTCTGTGTAAGTTTGGTTATTTTTATCATGAAATAGATATGTCTTTGCCGCCATAGTTTTTCTAGTTTTTGATACATTCATGCTGGTTTTCTCAAAATATATCCATTTGTAACTAATTTCCACCTAATTTAACATATTTTAATCCGATCAAGCTATCATTGAAACGTTTTTTAGTCATTCAGGTTAAGAAGATATAACAACGTGGTCGAATTTTCTTTCTTAGACTTATCTACAATACTTTTAGTTTTTGTCGTTTTAAAAGCATCTTGTTCCTTCGCGACCCAAAACTTTCAATTTTTTTTGTCGTTCGTCTTGTGTGATACGCATCAATTAATCTACTTGTTTTTATATTGAACTAAATCTATACCATAATAATTTTCATTATTAAGGGAATATATGGTGCTATCAAGTTATCTATAAATTATATTAATTCCAACAGATCACAGACATGCGCTTTCTGTTTCTTAATAGTCTACATCTTCTTCTTGCTTGTATCTATTCTCTTTTGTCATTGTTCAACTGAATCGTCTCAATTAAAATCTTTACCGTTGAATAATTCTTTTTCTTCAATTAGAAAATTTTTGGCTATTTTTCACAACGACTAATTTTCGACTATACGAAAGATAAACCTCTGACAACTGAGCTATCGGCAGTTGAATCTCCGATAGTTGAGCCTCTGTCGATTAATGAAGCAAGGCATGAAGTAAAGACCAGGTCATCTCGTTCAATATGAAATGATGCATGTAGACATGCGACATATTATGGTGTTGATGATTCGCTGGTATTTGCTTTTATGGCCATGTCGTCTCTTTTTATCAACTGCATCGTAGTTACGCGTAGATGTAATTCTGCGTCACAGCTGAGCATAACTCCAGCGCATGGGTCGTAATGAAAATCGCTGCCAAGACTGCAATAACTGTGTCGCATTACTCGTATCGAACGAACTCATATATCTGATACAAACCAAACATAAACAGTTCCATCGTACTTGTAATTGGTCACACACTAGCGCCAAAACTTAGCCACAGAGCGACCATACAAAAGGCAAGTCTTCGTGAGAGTGTGGTTCATATTTCATTCTGCTCCTACCGATAGAGTATGCAGTCTGAATGCATTCTTTTTAGAATAAAAACAGAGACTAGAGGATTCTCTAGGATCGCAAATTCAAATCTGAGGTCAGATTTTCATTTCATTCATTTTTTTTATTATGAATTATTAATAATTCATAATAAAAATATTAAAATAGAAATCTGACCTCATATTTGGATTCCACACCTATCATTGACCTTCGGTCAAGTTTTATAGAACATATTAAAGATTGAGAATAATTATTAGAAAAAACCTATTAATAGAATGAAAATCTTATTTCATGTCGTCTCTTTTTTACCAAATGCGCCGCAGTTTTCCATAATTATGGGTTGCTGTGCGATCGCACTTACGGCGTAACTGCGTCATAATTCGATCGTAATCAAACACATAGGTGAGTAAGAGAATCATCTTTACAAAGATGAACGAATGTTCAAATTAATTATATCTCAGTGGTTCACCTCGTCTTTATTAATTTTCGTCTCACCTTTTCTCATCGTACGATGAGGACCTCGGATCATGCTGAATGAATTTATTATGATCATGAAAAATTACCAAGCTATACAGAAATTAAATTTGATCTGAACTGAAGATTTTCCACCTGGAAATTGCGAACTCACTTTTCTGAGCTAATTTTAATCGACTATCAGAGACTCTTAACAGTTACTAGTTATCAGTTCATGATTTCATTACAAAAATATCAGAAAAGATTTTCTTAGATGGTGAAAGTTATCCCAACTACTACCCTTATGTAACTATGAAAATATCTAGGTATTAAGAAACTTAAAAACATTATGTTTGCTGTAAAAAATCGAACTTTCTAGCTCATTTTACCTTCCTATCGATAGTATTAGTCTTATACGAATGAAAAAGTCTTTTAGTTGCGTTAAAGAATGATTTCAAATAAGAAAGCATTAAATTTATCAAATCCTAAAAAGATTTCATGTCTTTATCGAAGAAAGTCAAGTAAAACAAAGTCTAGATGTTCTTTAATATCAATTGATATGAATTACTAGATCAGAAGTTTTGCAGGAGCTCTTCCTACGTTCATATATTACTGTATATGGAACGCCCTAGAGTAAAATAGAAGTTAATTCTGTTAGAAACTCCAAGAGTTATATGAATTTTACTTATCCATTGTATATCTTTGTGGAACTATACTTTTTTTTGAAAGAACTAGTTCGCTAATTGATATATTCAACGGACCAGCTTTTCGTCAGTCATATTTTGCAATTAAACCAGCTGGTTTTTCGTTGATTTTTGCCAGCTGAGTCAAGTATTTTAACTGGTCGACTGCCGCTTGACTCGGTTCAATTCGGTTGGAAAAAGCTCTATCAGTTCTAGTTATGCTTACTAGTGACTTGCCAGTTAGTAAACTAGTGATTGTATTTGCTACTTATTTAATGTCACTTACTTCTCTTACTCGATCCACAATTGATTCTATGACATCTTTTGGGATATAAAAACTGGCTTAGACACGAACAAGCAGACTTAGAGATTGGTTAGCAAAACACACGACTCATCCGTTACTTTGGCCCACATAAAACCTTTCCGAGAGAAACGTCAGAAAGATAAATTATACCAGTCCCTCGCAAATCGCTAATACTTATTAGAGAAGGTACTCATTCTAACTTTTTTGATTTTCATTAGTTTTTTTGAGCAGAATTATATTTTTTGACATTACTGAAGGACATACCTGTATTGACAACAGTTGGTATTCTTTGAAAAACAATATGTTCTTTTTCTTCAATTTCTTCTGGTAGAAGGAAAAGTAGTTTCACAATCGGTGTAATCGTTTGGGTACCTGAAGCCGAAGAATCAGTCGAGAACAGTTGCGAGAGAAAGTACTGGAAGTGTCGAGCCATCAAGAATATTGCCGACTCGTCAAGGAACTCTGCCGAACATTCCAGGATGAAATGAGTTGTTTGCTCATGATTATTATGGGTCATTGTCAAAGAAATGTCATTCATGGCAGTACCATTACCATGAGACCAATCACGACCAGGATAAACTTGCATGATTGCATTCTCCATTTGAAACTCCTTTGTCGATCTGTATGTCATCAACGATGCAGTGGACTTATATTCGAAGAAAAATGGTATCCTCTGTGACGAAGACTTTCCCACAACTCGGACAATCTCTTGGTACGGTAGTTGAGCATGTTTAAAAACGCCGATACATAAATGGTGAACTCGTATCATTAAATCAATGAAGGATTCATTCGGATTCATTTTCATCCGATAAGGCAGAAGATTGACAAACATGCCGATCATTGTTTTCATCTCCGTGAGCGGACGATTATCTACTGTGCTAGTAATACATATATCGTCGAAGCTACCACTTCCAAGTTTATAGAGGAAGGCGAAATAGCATGACAAGCCTAACTGGAACATTGAAACATTGTTCAACATGGCATATTGCATTTGAGCATGAACTAGATCTGAATTCAGATCAAATTCAATAGAATGACCTCGACCAGAACGTGTTGTTGTCGTTTTTGTTGGTCCTAGGAGTACTGAATAACCTTGATGCCAATCGTATCCGTCCAACAATTTTGACCAGAAGTGCCGTGCTTGGTTCATTGTCGAGTCTTCCACTGGATCGGTGAATTGAGCATGCTCGTACAAAGCATAATCAATATATTGTAAAGCAGAAGTACTTGATTCTACTAAATCATATGCTTGCATGAAAGTATTGAGAAATGGGTCCACCGAGCTGTTGTCAAACCCAATATGATGAATTACGAAAATAACTAGATCGCCTGTATGTAAATATTCGGTATCGTGGTGAGCCATTTGTACTAGGTGACATCGGACAACTAGTCCACGATCGATTTGAGCAAAATAAGTAACAGCCTCTTTCGTAAGCAAGGCATAGATTTCTTCGAAGGAGTACGCACTCCGAGTTACTTCGAACGAATAATTGCCGTTGTTTATAATCGGTTGAACTATTTGTTCGAGTTGACCAATTTCTTCGTTCAGACGAACTGCTGTTCGAAGGACCTGATGCCGTTCTAATATGTTCGAGATGGCCGACTTAATTCGTGGTATTGACATAGAGCCACGTTTAATCACCAATGGAGAAAGAACATTGTAAATGGCTGGACAAGTCTGAGGATTGAAATAGGCTTTTTCATCGACCCAAATACGCTGCTGAGCAAATGAAGCGATACCTTGTAAACGTCCTGTGGAAGCAATTTTGAGCAACGGCGATAGTTTCCGTCGTTCTTTGTCCATTTTTCGGGAGCTACTCTTGTTTTTAATACTTGTAAACATTGTATTGCTCGGTAGCTGATTAATAATCGATAATCGACAATAAAAATGATTTTCAAAGCAAATCTGTACTTATCTGAAAACGTACAACGAAAATACACTAAAGTTTTCCAAATTATTGATATAAATGAAAAAACGAAATTGAATTATATCAAAAATTTATTTTTTCTGGCTTTCTTAGTTTACTACTGTTTAGTTCCTTCAAAGATTGCATTCATGGTTTTCTATCTTTCATGGAGTTCATCATGAAATGGTAAATGTAAGTTTATACTCAGTAATGTAGCTAGATGGGATCCATTTGGTCATTGAGTTTTTTGAAAGCGTTCTATATTGCATACTACTGAAAACACCTATCAGCGTAATTAATACGACATTACAATGTTATAAAAGATGGATTGGTTCTACTCCTAAACAAAAGTCCTACACACGATGGTCGTATTAGCCACAAGTGTAAGATATGCTAACATCTCAAAATGACTGTCGGGATTGCTAATGCTGGAAAACCCTTACCCATTCTCTCTATCTGCCTATGATAGTCTGTGAAGCAGGCTAGGAGTAGTTCAATTTTTTCTTTAAGTACTTTAACACTACTTTACAATCGTGTTTTATAATATCAACGAGTATGCACAATCGAACAATTTGGTGAATAGATGCTACCTAATCTTGTTTTATTACTGATACAATTATGCTTCACTACATGTGTATCGAACGAGTGTTTATCAATACAGAGAGTAGAAAATTTATACAAAACAAAACAGAAGGAAATGAAGTTTCTTAAACGCTAGTATAAGTTATAGCCAAAGTACAGGAAAACGTTCAGTTTCGAGACATACGTCAGAAAATCAATTAGAACTTCCTTATTTGTCGTCGTACAATACTAATCCAGTCAGGTCGAAAGTTAAGAAACCAGTTATTGAAACGATTGTTGCTTTTTCAGATTTTTCAAATTTTATCAGAAACCGTTTGTTCAGAGATTTTGCAGAGAGTCCTGAAATAATTACGAATTTACCTGCCAGCAGAGAAATACGGACAACAAGCAAAAGCATGGTAACTAAATATGCATGCCCAGCTGTTTCGAGTGCGACTAGTAAATCACAATTTCCAAATCTATTTCTTAATTGATTTTTACAAATTGATTTACTATTGGATAGCTAATAAATTTCTCGACTGTCCCAGAACAAAGTCAAGGAAAAGATCTAAGATGAGTTCGAGCACAAATACTTCTACAAAAAGATCTAGAAAACATTTATCGTGCAGATTTGCTTTCTAACAGACAAATGTAATGTATTGTTGCTGAAGAGTAACATTAAAAATTTTTAATTCCAGCTACTCATACTCGATAAATTTAATTCCGATTCGTCGTTAATCACTACATTATTTCCAGCATATTGCGGCACAAAAACTATCCAGCACTTTAATTTCAACCATTCCAAATTTTTACAAAGTCAGAATGATAGTGGACCTGCGAGCTTTTCTTCGAAGCGCACTTGAAAAAAACTGGCATTATCACAAGGTTTTCACATGTGAAGGATGGATGGGTGTGGATGTAGGGTCAACAAGATAGTCTTATCTCAATTCTAATTTATAACAGAGATAAATTTATGATTGGGTTTTTTGTTTTTTTAATAGGATGGTCGTATGTTAGTTATGATTTTTAAATCAGAAGAAATTTTTTGCCTATGGCTTTTTGGGCTACTGCTCGGATGATTAAGTTTTTGTCTCATTTATTCTCTAAGTGGCATGTGGCTTATAGAACTTCGTTTAGGTTCCAACCCGTATGAGACAAATCATAGAAAAGTTACAAGCAGAGGACACATCATAGAGATTTATTTTTGTTCTACGCTAAGCAGAGACGAA